>VZUI01094191.1:0-22201 GCA_013401135.1 Cettia cetti
TTTTTTTTTTTTTTTTTTTTTTTTTTTTTTTTTTTTTTTTTTTTTTTTTTTTTTTTTTTTTTTTTTTTTTTTTTGACGAAGAGCTGCCCAAATGTCTTTAACTGTTTCAGCACTACCGGCAGTAAGTGCCGAAACCCGCTCGAGGACATTAGCGCAGGATAAAGATATTTTTTGCTACATTTTAAAAAGGATCTGATACTTCATGCGGCTGATGGACGCGTGACCGCTCGGGGGAACAGCTGAGCCCCTGGAGATCGAGAAAACCCGTGAGATCTGCGAGGCACAAACATAAGACACCAATCCGTGCTGCACAGGCACCGAGAGGTTTAGCAGGAATAAAACCTGATCCATGAAGTTTTCAGAATGACTGTTATAAAAATCCGTCTGCACTGGGAGGCGCAGCTTTTACACCTCGAGTAAGCGCAGGCTCCCGGGCAGCCGCTCTGCCTCCAACACCTTGGAGAGACCTGCGGGGTCAGAGGATAAACCTGCCCGAGCGAGCAGACCCCGAGTCCGACACCTCGCAGCCACGGAGGGTTTCAATCCCCCGCGGAATTCCCCGCACCCCGCGGTCCCCACGCGTGTCCCCGTCCGGGAGAGCTGCAGGAGCGGAGCCGCAGCCTCGCCGTCTGCGGGCACGGAGGGAGGGTTAAAAATACCGCCGAGAATTTACCGCAGCAACAACCCGACTCTTTGGGAGCCGCCGCGGGCAGAGAAACGGCGTGAAACGCCCCCAAACCGTGCGCGCAGGTGACCCCGCTCCCCCCGCCCCGGATTCCCCCCCGCCCGCCGCGGGTGTCGCAACCGCGCCCGTCCTCAGCCGCGCCCCGCGGGGCGGCGCCCTCGGCTGCGAGCGGTGAGGAACGGGCTGGGGGTGGGGTGGCGCGGCGCGGGTGCTGTGTTTCCCCCGCTCTGTTCCGTGAGGCGGTGTCTCGGGAATTCCCTATGTCCCGGCAGCCCCCCGTGTCCCGGGAGTTCTCACTGGGCCTTTTCAAACTGGGGCCAAACTGCTCTCTTCGTCCCGGTGGCGGCGCCGGGAGCCCCTCGCTGCCGCGACGGCCCTTGCGCCGCCCTTGCTCTGCCCTTTCCAGGGGATCCCCAGCACCGGGTTCCTCTGCCCCTCAGTAATCAGAGGTAGCCAAGGGCGTGTTTTTCCATCTTTGCTCAGGTGCTCATAGAATGTGCTTATCTGGCTGCGGTGCCCCTGCCGGGGGCAGGGACACCTTCCACAAGACCAGGTTACTCATAAGTCCCGTCCAGCCTGGCCTTGAACACTTTCAGTGATGGGGCACCCACAGCTTCTCTGGCAACCTGTGCCAGTGCCTCACCACCGCCAGAATAAAGAATTTCTTGTGTATTCTAAGTAGCTTAAGTTTCCCCTCTTTCAGTTTGAACCCGAGGCATTTGCGATGTGCCCAGTGTGTGCAAAAGTGAGACCTGAGTGCCGGGCCTCCTGGGGTGGGTAGCTAAAGTGTCTGCACCGCAGTGGTGCTTGGGCCGTCCTTCACGTTGAAGTTCAAAAAAAATAATTTTTTTCCTAGGATTGTCTTTTTTAGCCATTGGTATGAAGACTGGTGCTACTTGGTCCACAGGTAGGTAAAGCATTGGCCAAAGGCAAGTGAAAAACCAATACCCATTTTCATGAGATTTAGATTTGCTGTATGAAGATGTGGATCTACAAAAGTTAATTTTTGGTTGCACAAAATTAACAAGATTGAGGCTCAGTGCACTTAAGCTGGGAATGTTAGGTGACACCAGAGGTGATCAATAATATTTACACCAGCTAAAACTGATGCTTTAAGACAAACTGAGTGTGAATTTGCATTCAGTGAATGCAGCTTTTCCAGATTCTTTTACAGAAATCACACCTGCTTTTCATTCTACTTCTAGGAAGTGTTCAACATTAAGTAACATGTCTTCCACCAAAACTCCAAATGAAAATGAAACACCCAAAGAGAGAAAACCAGGATTGAGGAGTGTTCAGACAACTATGCTTTTCCGAGCTGTGAACCCAGAGCTTTTCATTAAACCTGTAAGACAGTTGTTCTGAGAGAAACTAAATATGCTTGAAGAGATGCAGTTGCTTTAAAGTGATCATTACAATTCTCTCTGTGTTATATAACCGTCTCTTGTTATGCAATCCATGTAGAAATGTAACTAAAAATATTTTTACTTTTTTCCACTCTTGATTGTTGGGAGCACAGAACATTACATTGTTTATTGCAGCTTTTATTTCACTGTTATATTGTCTGATTCTTTTGTACCTAGACAAGTTGCTTTCAGAAAGACTGTTTAGAGGTATGTTCCCCATGTAATTTGATAAGTTAAGTAATATTACTTATTATTAAGTAATAAAACCATCAGGAGTTGTATTTAATATTTAAAGGGATATAAAAGGGAACAATGCAAACTTTCTTGGTATGAAATGAGGAGATTTTTCACAGCTTTTCAATATTTTGGATTTTCCTTTTTCTTGCTCTTATAATTAATACAAATTGTGATTTAAAGGATTGTAATCAAGCAGAACCAGGGTGCATTGTCCCAGTAGGGTATTCAGATGAATTCTGTTAAAAGTTTGCAGTAGAGATCTTCAGTAATTGGTTTTGTCTGGTTCATTCATGCTTGATCAGCATTTCCAACCAGCAAAGTACAGAGTACTGGGCAATGTGCTGTTCTGTCTCCAGTAAGAATCTTCTTTTTGAAAGAAGATTCCTTTTGCTGTCAGGAAATACAGTCTGCAAGAAGGCAGTGATGATTTTTTCAGATGTCACAATAGTTTATTGTTCAGTTTCTAAGCTGAGATAGAAGAATGTAATGTTTGCATTTAATGAAAAATATTTTGGCTAAAAACATTTATTTACCACATTTTTTTCTTGTCAGAACAAACCTGTGATGGCGTTTGGACTGATAGCAATTAGCCTCTGCGTGGCCTACCTTGGTTATTTGCATGCAACAGCAGAGAATAAAAAGGACCTCTACGAAGCAGTCGACAGTGAGGGGTCCAGGTATATGAGGAGGAAAACTTCCAAGTGGGACTGAGAATGTAAGAAAGGAAATCAGTAAATCATTCACAGAACTTTTCAAGGCAACTACTGGTTTTTTCTCTTTCCCTTGAAATAATGGATAAATGTCTCTCTTGCTATTTAATCCAATTCAGATTCCTTTATAAAATGCTGTGCCTGTACAAATAAACTGCAGTAAAGATACATGTGAAAATAAAAGTGATTTTAAGAATTACTCTCTGTGATCTTCAGAGAGATCATCATCAGAAGACATGAAATCAATTCAGACCTGCAGTCAGTACTAGTAAATGCCTCAGAAACTGACATAATAGTTCAGCTTTCTGCTTGCTTTGATTAAACGAAGTCAAGGGTTTATCTTTTTTTTTTTTAACAGAAAGAGTAATGTATTGTCTGTAAAAGAAAAGTAGATATCTTGATCCTTTATAACTGTGGTGGAAGTAAACTAATTTTAAGGAATATCTGATAAAGCAATTGGTGAAGGGTTTTGTTTCATGAAGGAAACTAAAATACTGGCCAAAATAATCCTTGGATGCTTAATATACTCTTTCTTACAAATAAAACAATGTAAATTGGTAGCCAAATAGAGGAGAAAAAGTGTGTCTGTTACAGAAGTGCTTCTGTTAAGAGAAAGGTAGGAAGAACTCAACTATTTCCTTTCCTGTTTGGCATCATATAACAGGTCAGTGAGTGTGCTGGCATCAGCCTGCTAGTTGATAGCTTTTGCTCCAGGTTGGCCAGAGTTTGTGTCATATTCTTGACTAATCAGCAGGACTAGTTTTATTTCGACTGCATTAAAAAATTAAATTTCTCTATATTGCAAAGTACATTACACAACATTAATTTATTGCAGGTTACTGAACTGAAAATAAGGAATGGAAAGTCTAAAATCCCCAGACACTGCTGTGAGTGTTGCTGGAGGCTGGGTGGGCATTGTGGCGTTTCCCTACCACATGTGGTGATCCCTTGGGAGCCTTTGAGCAAACTGTACAGGCAGGTGTCTCCCTGTTCCAGCACTGAGTCTTTCTCCCATGAGCTTCCCAGCTGCTTCTGGGTGCCTGATGTTTCCTGGACAGTGTCCCATTGTTGTCCCATTGTCCTAAATGTGTCCCTAAACCAGGACACCCATTAACCAAGCTTCAGAACATGTGGGAGGGCACATACCAGGCTGTGACCTGTTTCTACCATGGACCCTTATTGATGTTATATTGCAGTTTTCTGTTCAGTTTCTTGTATTTACAGACCCAATGAGGGCTCCCAGGAAGCTGAGAGGCCTCTTTGTCACCTCTTCTGACCAAGGTGACCTCTGTCAGGCCAGAGAAAGAACATGCAGGAACTCTTGCTTTGCCACTCTGGGAGTTGCATTGGGTTGTATCAAAAGATTTTGGTACTGAAGATAAAAAAGGTGACTGACTGCCTTGAGGGACAGCAGTTGCACCATGGGATTTCTCTGTATCTCCCTCTTAAGTCCTTCACTTTGAATCTGTGAGTTTACTCTTGTTCTTGTTTTATAGTTAACTATGTCTTAAATTCAGTGGGGCTTTGGTTAAGCTGCCTCCTATTTAAGAAAGGAAATGAGCTCTACTTATAATAAAGCTTATTTTTTTTTAAAGGGCATTTTTGCAACCTTTAAAAGCAGATTGCCCTCTGTGAGCCTGCTGCCCTACAGCAGCAAGGTTCCTGGGAAAACCTAAGTTTGCAGGTGAGGAAACTGCTTGCCTTTTGTTTGGTGAAAGAATTTCCAGGTGAAATTATCAGCTATTCTGAACTCTCATGTGCTGTGCGTATCCTGCAGAATATATTTTGTTTAGTGTTTGTAAAGGATCTTTAGAATAAATCTGTTCTTTTAAAAGTGGTTGCACAGGATTTTAGCTCTTTTCAGTTCATTAAAATGCGGAGGTTTCGTATGTTTGCATGAATTTAATTAAATTATTCCCAAATCAGTGCTACAAGTATTTTTACCTGTTTTTCTGTGGGCTTTTAGAATACATGCTTTGATCCTCTGCAGATGTCTGCAGATGAATTGAAAGCCCGCTCTTTTATTTTCACATATTTGAGAATAATGCAGGATTTCTGCTCTCAAGATTTTCGGTTTTGTTTTGTGAAGTGAATATGGATCTGGCAGTTACTGGGGAAAAGAAAGCGAGACTGGGAGGCATAAAAGATAATAGACTGACCTGGACAGGGTGTAGTCATGTGCATGCCACTGACACTTCTTACAAAAGCTGTCTGAGATGGGGCCTCTTGAATGCTGGCAGCACTCAAGTCATGTTAACCAGGTTGCTTTAGAACTGCGAGGTTGAAGGAAGAATGAGTATTTAATTTTCTCCTATTATTTCTTTGGCAGCCGTTGTACAGATAACTCTTAATGATACACAGTTTATATATAAAGAAGAGATAAAGCAGTGCAAATACAGAGAGGTATGTGGTAGGTTAATGAATGTTATAGTATCAACACAGCCATTTGCTGGTTTAAGTACCTGATTTTTATCATGAGAACAATATGTGTATAGGGCTTAAAGGGGAAAAAATCCCCACCCAAATAAAACTGCTTTGATAACAAAATTTGTTTGCTCAGCTCTGAAAGTGTGGCACCCCTTATGCATCTGGAGGGCAAACACAGCACCAGTATAGTTTCTTTTGTTCTGTGTTTCTCAATTTCAGTCTTCAGTATGGTGATAATTATCTGTAATGAATGATAACTGCCTTGACAAAAACTGAGTCAGAATTATTTTCTGGGCAGAGGCTCTTTGAGATTTTTGCCAGTTCCTTACTGTCTGTGCTGACTTTTGTGTCTTTTACCAAGAACAGAACAAAATGCTGTGATTAAAATATCCAAAACTGTAGCTGTTGTACTCTTCCAAAGATCTCCTTAGACTATGTGGTGTGAATGGGAGTTGTTGGCATTCAACAACAAAAAGCAATTAAACAATTAAAAGGCCAAAGCCTACTGTGATGCTGCTTAAGTATTACCACAGAAAGTTAGTTCTTTGTGGATGAAACCAGCCTTTCCCTGTAACAGTTGTTACATAGGAAGCTGCATGCAGACTGGAAAGGGTCACTTCATTAAAACCACTCTTATCATCTGTCTCCTGGATGTTACTGAATTATCAGCATGTTTGAATCCTAATTGGAAAGCAAATGTTTCAACTAACTGGGTAAAAAGTAATTGCCAATGATTTTTCTCCTTTCACCAGCTTGTGTGTTTTCTGTAGCAACAGTAAGAGTTTTGCCTGCAGGTGAGATCTGTCAGGAATAGAGTTCTGACACTCTAGTAACTATTACAGAATGACATTGGAACACCATAATAATTAGAAGTCCTGATCTGGATTCCTTTGTTGTGCTGTGTGTTCAAAAAGGGCACTACCACCACCTCCCAGTGCTGTTTTGATCAGATTCAGGAGTAAGGCTTCCAGAACACCGTATTAAACTCATTGTAAGATACTGGGAAAGTTCATTTCTGAAATTCCTTTATTTTGGTGCAGTCTGAGATTTAGGAAAACCCTAAATCCTCTTGATTCTGTGTGTTCTGGTCAGTCATGAATGCATTCACAACTTGGTGAGAAAGAACTGCTGCATGTTAGTAACCCCAGTATATTCAGAGGGGGAACAGGGTCAGCTGCTCTGTGGTGCATGAAGCATTCAGAGTTGGGCATAACAAAGTATGAAAAGTTTTTAGCAAAGCAGCTGCAGGACCATTAGCAAGTGTTTTCTGAAGATCAAGCTTCTTCTTTGGTAAGAACTATGTTTGATTTGACATTTGGGCAGATCATCCCATCATCCTTTAACAGGACACAGCTGGCGTGTTTTATCCTGAATCTCACCTTATACCTGATTCTGGCTCCTGACCTTAGACTGAAGCTCTGTGCACTCTCTCGAGGTTTGATTTTTTTCATGGCATCATACAATGATAACCTCAGTGATGAAGGGCTCATGGTGGCATTTCTAAGTTTGAGGATCTTGGAAGAATCTGAAGTATATGCTATGCCTGATTGTCATAGAAGTTTCTGATCAGCAGTGTGAAGTTTTGTAGAACTCACATTGTGCATGGTTTTTTAATGCGTGTTGCGGAGAGGAATGTTTGGTTTCTATTTTAAACAATATCAAGAGCTTACCAATGTCTTGAGAGCCCTGGCAGCAGAGTGAGTGCCCTGCATGCCTGGGAGCATGAGGCTTCAGCCTTGCATTGACATGCACAGTGTGAAACACCCAGAAGGCCAGAGGCCTTCTCTTTTTCAATTATTTTCTCTTCACTGCTTGATAAAATGGACAGGGGAAGAGCTGTGTCATCAAAGCATGACATGTTTCATTACTGTGGAAATAGCCAGCATGACAGAACAGAGTGCTTGACAACCAAGATTGTAATTCTGAATAATAATAAAAAAAGTTTAGTTTGGGTTTGGTTTTGTTTTTAATGCCTGCCATAATCAGGACCTTTATTCATTGGGGATTTGAACCCTAGTACCAGAAGTACTTAGCCTGAAAAATGACTGGCTTTGTGCTTGATGAGATGTGAGCTTGAGCTGGCTGGATTTTTAATTCATTTTAGAACATTTCACTACTTTTTTTTATTGCATGTAATTTATGGACTTCATTGTAAGTTCATTGTCAGCCTTGCTTCAGCCAGCTACAGAACCTGATTAGGTCCATTTCCTAAGGGCAGTAAAGTACAGGCTTAACTTTAAATCTGTCATGAAGGTTCATGTCCATCAAAGCTAGGAAAGCATTTAACAGATTGGCTGAACCTGGACCCTAAGTGGGGTGGAGGAGAAGGGAAACTGCCAACATACATATATTCCTAAATTAGGCATGCCAGCTGTAGCTTTATGTTTCTCTATATGCTTGACTCATGCTTTATATGGCTTTTGGGATATCTGAGAATCCTTTTGGATCTGAGCCTTCCTGCTTTCTGCACCACTTCACGGGGCTTTTCACTGCCGGAGTGCCCGGCGCTCCTCAGCCAGGCATTACTCAGCATGTCTGACACCTGTCATCCTTAGTCTTGCAGCCTCCCACGGATGACGAAGGGCTCACAGCAAATTGCTGGAGTCTTCTACTTTGGAATTTTATTTTATACAAGTTTCTAAATAGCTATCTGTTTATACTGCAAGCGGTCAGAGAAATGTGCTTGGCATCTCAAGAGGAAAAGCAGGGAGGTTTACAGTGGTCTTAAGTTTTCAACAGAGTTCATTCCATTTTATGGAGCTGTTTTCCAAGGGAGCTCTTGTCTTTTGCTGTCATAGTATCTGCTGACAATAGCTGGCAAAGTCTTAGTTCCTCATGTTTGACCATTCAATTACTTGCCATAAGACTGTTACATACCTTCATAGACCTGAGTGCTCAGGATTTGAACATGTACCATTTGCCCTGATAATATTGGCTCCAAGGACTAAGGGCTGGGGAGAATTCCCAGGTGCAGAATTCTACAGGTGAAACAAAATAAAAGACAGATATAACTGAAGTAATTGCAAGAGGGTTTATATTTGTTGGGGTTTGTTTCTTGCAGTTCATTCTTTTGCAGTTAATTTAACCTTAGCTCTGAGTGAGCTAAGTGCTAACTAACAGTGAGCTTGGACAGCTGCTTGGACAGTGAAAAATTTATTCATCATCCGTTTAAGCAAACACATCAGTGCATGAGTGATTGAAGTGGGGTTTTTAGTGTAGGGTAGTTCAAAGTCCATCACTGTACCAGACTAAGAAGAATCACTGCTTTCCCAAACAGTTTAATTAATATAAAATACTTTGAATAGATATTTGGCACACTCTGGCACTATTTCTGACTGACATGTCTGTAAAGCCTTACCTCACTGAATTATGGCAGTTCTGTGGATAACTGACATTCCATGTTCATTTCCCTCTTACATCCACACTGAAAAAATCCAAACTTCATGTTCACAGTTGTCTGATTAAATGCATAAACTGCACAGAACACACTGTTTGCATGCATGTGTCTGTGTGTAAGGCAACGAGGGGCAATTCTGCAAGCTGCATGTTAGAAAACCAAGATAATGTTGAAGTGTTTCAATTCTTCAAACAAACTGTTCAAGTTCTCTTACACTGATAGACAAGTAGATAGTTATTCTCTGTTGCCTTGTTCTTTACAATTCTTATTAGCCTTCTGAAATGTTTACATACTTGGAGTCAGATTCTCAGAGTTCTCACACATTTTCATGTAAACAAAAAAATGTTTTATCTAATGTTCTATTGTTGACATTCCTCTCTTGAGGAGGAGAAACTTGATGGACTTCTAGTTTGACCAGTGTGGTTGGAGAGGTGGCAACCTCATCCTCCAATCCGTGGTCAGTGTCCAAAATCTATATAAACTGAAGTAACAAACTTTTCTTCTTTCTTCCTTCCTTTCCTGACCTGGTGGTGTGCGTGTGCTCATTGTGTGTCCTATAGTGACAATTCTCTACTAGGGAAAGCATGATATAATCACCATTCTGCAATGCCTTTCTGGTCACATGGAAGGAAGAAGTCACCCTGCCTTACAGGGTTAGCCCACTTTTCATCTGGGATACAGTGGCAGGGACTGATACAAACCATGGCTGGCTACTGGGGTAGGTGTTGTCTGTGGTGGACTTTAGTCCCAGGCACCTCATTCATGCAGACAAGACCAAGGGCCCTGGTGAGTGCACATCCCAGGCCCTTCTTGATCTACAGCCTTTGGAGGCATGTTTGGAGACAGGCAGAAGGGGCTTCAGATCTGGCCAGCTGTACATATCTATGCTGCTAGCACACTCGGGGATGGACTTACTCAGCGGTGTATGCACAGCACATACAGCTCATAACAGTCTGTCAGACCCTGGCATTGCTTCTCTTTGCCTCTTGGGAAGAGAAAAACATTTTGTTTTACTGCTTTCAAACATTAAGTCAAATGTGTGTTTGTTCCACTTAGAAACAGCATGTCCTCCTAAGTCTGTGTGCTTGCTTGTGGAGTGATGAAAGGAACCATAGCTTGGCCTAAATGAGTAGTTTGGTAATGTAGATAAATAGACAAGATAGCAAGCAGTAGGATCACTATGGAATCTGGAGAGCTTTTCAACATGGACACTACTTGGTATTTCAAGGAAATATTTTAGCAAGTAAAGTAACTAAGTGCGATTTCAGAGATTTTTTTTTTCCCCTTGTAGTTGTAGTCATTGCACAATATTAATTATGATTGACCAGCAAGTTTAAAAAAAAAGCCATTTCATATTCTATAAATTTCTGCATGTCAGGTACTGTGAGTACATCAGCTACTGGTAGCTAAGAAAAATTGTGGGTTCAGACAGACAAGCAAGCCTTCCATAAACAAAGACAGCATATGTTTGTTGGCTTGATTTTATTCCTGTTTGAGAAGCATTGCAGCATAAGAAGTAATACTACCCACTTTACTTGCAACTCCGATTCCAAGGGAGTGTGAATATATTTTTTATGACTGTTATGTCTGAATGATGCAAATAAAGAATCTTTCAGATAACATCTGGATGCTCAAGTGCCAGTGATGGCACATATTGACAGCAGAGTGCATGAGACAAAGCTTAGAATGGGGAGCTGTAATGCTGCAGTGAATAATACAGAAAGCCAGATTTCTCTATTAGTCATTCAGGAGATGTCTAATAATTGCCAGAAAGTACCACAGTCACAGGAACAGTCAAACTTTCTCTCTAAGGCAATGCTATGGAATACTGAAAAGTGGGTTGTCTAATTACTGTAGCTGAGCAGCTGAGTAGAGAGCTGTGGAGTATGGCTGAGAAGCAGCTAATTAATAAAATAGAGACATCTTGCTCGTTAATCCCTCAAAGGTCTGCAGAAGAGCTCTGTGACATCTTAAAAGGAAGATATGCAGATTGTGAAACCTCTGAATGCCTCGCATGGAGAAATGAAGTGTGAAAGGAACTAATGAGGCTGGTAGCATTTGGAGTGTGAGCGCACACTGCCTGTGCGTGTGAGGCAATTAAGGAGCCGCAGCGCCTGATGGGCACCAGAGCGCAGAATGAATGCACCCTGTCTGTGCATGGGTGGAGGGGCGCCCACACTGAGAGGAACCCGGCCAATTGGGATGGGAGTTACTGGTGTGATTTCCTTTGCTGGGCTTAATTAGCAGAACTGCAGCTTTACATTTGCTGCTACTTAAAATACAGACAGAGGAAAGCAACATGAGTGACCAATTGCAGAATGCAGCAAGTGTCTGGTGGGAGATGCAGATGCTGGAACAACTGGCGTTAATATTGGCTGGTAGGCTGGGTGTTTTGGGGATATCTAGGCAGGGTTCTGCCTGGGCTTATGTCAGCAGTGACCAGGGAGAAAGGCAAATCCTAGAAGGAAGAATGAGCCAATAACAATCATGTCAATATCCTCAGGAGTAAGAAAACCTGTGCTCTCTTCATTGCAGCTTACTGGGACTAGCAATCAACTAGCTGTCTTTGGGTCTATGAGCAAACCAAAAGTAAGGTAAACATCTTGACTAACAACAGCTAGCAATCTGACTCCAAGTCTCATTCTTATCTCTGGGTCTTGCCTTTCTTTTGTATACTTGACTTTTCCTCTGTACAGTTGCAGTCTGCTGTTGTTTTTCCTGAAACTTCAGAGACTAGAGAAAAATCCCTCTCATCATGGTTTCTGAGCACCATATTTTTCCATTATTTTTCTCATAAGATTACATTCTTCCTTCCTCAAGTCAACTTTCCAAAAGGCACAGGCACTTCCAATTTGTTTATTCAAAAACTTAATCCACACTATAAAGGGAATATTGCTGGCTATTCCACTTCACTCTGTTTTTCTTCATGGCTTCTTGGCAACTTAAACTGCTGATGTCAGATTAGTTGCAGGGCTCTGGGTGCTATATCGGCTAGCCACAATAGCTGCAGTCCCTTCCTTGAGTTGTCCATGGTATCCCACAATGATTCCTGGGTTTGGGGGTTTGGGGATTGTTTTACCTGATGTGCCACACATTAGATTAGGAGTTAGATTTCAGAAAAAGAGTAATTTAACTTGGAGTCTAGCCAAGTACTAGTCTATACCTAAAGTGTTAACCATCTTTGATATGCTTCTGATAGTCCCTCTCTCATAAGAGGCTTATAATCCTGATTTATACCTGGTTCTGATTTTCAATGTGGATTTAAAAGTCAGTGACCTGGACCTTCGGCCTTAAACTTCACCTTGAACAATCTTATCATGTCATTATCTTGATAGGAATCTGATGCTGAGACAGCCATTCTAGTGAGCACCTTAAGTCCTTTTGTCACATTCCCTTTAAAATACTAAGTATGTCTGTCTGTCAGGTATACTCATTTCTGGGTCACCTGACCAAATTATTCCATCTTATCCTGTTTTCTTCTCTCCTGCTTCTACCTGGACAGCATCACCATTTATATTTAGTGACCTTTCAGGTGTTGCATCTAATTTCTCAGTTACATTTCTGTATCAATGATGATCTCAGCTTGAATGTATCTTTCCTATATTTTGAGGAAAGTGGTTTTCTGCATACTGTTGTATTATAAACACATTCTTTGTATACAGGAATGAAATTTAGGGACTTTTGAAATGAAGGTCATTGTAATAAGAGGGGATTAATTCTTAGGTTACCTGAACTAGAATATTTAAACGCATTAAACCTTTAAAGCCGACTGTCATGAGAAAATGACTGAGGGGTTGACTCTCAAAATACTGTTCAATGGGATACACATTCTCTTACATTTCCAGTCTGACTAGATAACTATCTACATAAGCTGTGATTTACAGGCGTAGCTTTAAGTAGCTTTGGAAAGTGTCTCTTGAAGCTCCCAACCTCTTCCTCTAAGGCCTGACATCTTCCTTCTGAATACCAAATGCGTGCACTTTTTGGCTTGTGACTTTGATTGGCCACAGGTTGGAAGAATCAAGAAGCCAACATCTGTTAAGTAAGCTAGCTAGAAGGTCTCCCTAACCATAATTTCTACATTTAAAACAATTCTGGGGCATTCAAGAGTTTTCAATAAAGCATGATTCAAACAGAAGTGTTCTTGATGTTGTAAGCAGTGGTTATGGGAGTAAATGCATCACTGCTGTGCTTGTGTCCCATTGCCTTTAACCTGACTTCTAGCCCAGATGTGGTGACAACATGACAGGTATGTTCCTTTTTCCACATGTCACCACAGTGAATCCTGGTCAGACTACCTGGATACAAGCATGTTCTTGCTTATGAGCGCATGGCTATGAGAATGTGAGTGAATCCCATTTTGTTTAAAACCAAAATTGCCCATAAATGTAATACACAAAAGCCCTTTCTTTTTGAGGAAGAGGAAGGTGTAACACTGAAAAGATACTGCAAAGGAAGATCATAATGCTTCTTTGAGCCTTTTCATTAGTTTGTTAACTAGAACCAACACAGAACATTTTGGGCAACTGCACTCTCAAAGCCAATGTTCTCACAATTCTTTTTCAGCTACATAAAAGTAGAGCATGTTTTCTTTTGGGCACTGGCTCGCAGTATTTCAGGCATTTTATAACTAAAGTTGTCTTTATAGTAACATACCTAGATAATGAGTTACAAATTAAATATTTATACAGCTTACCTGACACGTCAGCAGAAAAAGTATGAAAAATCCATTGCAGGCCAAGTTGTAGTAGGAGCCATGGTTAAACATGCATACAAGTCACCTAAAGGTGGGCAGTCCTGGGAAAAAAGGTGTAGCCTATGGCTCTTGTGAAGGAAGACCTTTATGAAGAATTGCTGTGAAACACTACATAAGGTATCATAAAATATGTGAGGCCTGCAAACTTGCTAATCCCAAAGAGCCACGTGTCTCAGATATGTCAGCACATAAAATAAGACCTGAAACATTTTCAGCACTGGCAAGGCTAGTATCAAAATGCCAGCTAGGTCAGCACTGGAGCTCAAGTGTCAGTTTTCCTCAAGATACTATAGGGCTGCAAGGCAATGCTAAAGAGGATCCTTTGGGGGTAACTTTTAGTTACAGCCTCTCCCCCTTGATACAAAAGGAGAGTTTTCTTATTAAAACTGGAAAGTTATTCTGGATTTGGATCTACAAGTTGGAAACAGATTATGCCCCTTCACTTTCTTAATTAGATATTAAAAGTACCCTCACCTTGCTAAAAAGACATTAGCATTACTTTCAAGTAAGGCCACATTTTCACATAATGAATTCCACTTTAAAAGGGGAGAATAGTGAATCCAGTCAACACATGGTAGATCTTTTGTCATAAAACAGGATCTTTACTCTTGATTCAATATAGAACAAGGTAAATGCTTGCTGGCATGTTTAATGCATGATCATTACTCATGTGGGGAATACAGAAGAGGAGCTGGCCGCTGCTGTAATCTGTGTTAAACTCCTCCTAAACTCTATTATCTGCGAGACTGACTGTTTTGTGGTGTGTGTTAATTTTCTTTCCCCACTAGAAATTAAAAGTCCCATTAGTGGTCACTTTTGAATAACTTGGATGAGCTTAGGTTAAAGTTAACTCCCTAAGATATGTTTCTTTTTACAGGGCAACTCTTGAATTCCACAACAGAAAGAAAACCCCAAATGTGTAAATGTGTTTGTCGTCTGACTTTAATCTATATTTATACATTGCATCCTTGTGCCAATGAAATAAACAGAAAGCAAAGACAACAGAAGCCATCACTGTGATAAGGAAGAGGAGGCAGCTCAAGGAAATGAAAAATCTCCCTATTTCTTAATGTGTTTAATCAATATCAGAAAATAGCTGTGAAATGATTATTCTTGTAACCAGCTTGTGTTAGTTTCCCATTTCTATTTATGTACTGATTAAATATAAGTGGTAATTTGTCTATGGATAGTTGAGAATGGAAACTGGGTAACATTCAAGAATATATATATATATTCAATAATATCCATCTCTTGGTTATTAAACAGATGGTGCTCTTCTACAGAAGGCTTGCTGACCTCTCCTGGGTAAAGACATTAAATGGTTTGGAATGCTGTGTTTGTTAATGAGAGAAATCTGATCTCCATCACAAGCTGGACTGATCCTTTCATCTGTTACAAACTACATTAGATGAAACTGCTGTAGTCAAGAGCAGCAAATTCCCATTCCATCTCACAAACCATGTGAAAAAAACTGTGTTTCAAAGGTTTTAATACTGGGTTCAGTTCAGTAAGCTGAGCTTTGTAAGTGAAAGCTTGGAATTACTAACTTTGCTGCCAAGGGAAAGTTCTTATTCTTTTAATTCTGCTGCCAAAAAGGGCTCTATTGGCAGGTACTGGAGAGTTCCTGGATGACTTTGCTGGAAACCTTGCAATGTTACAGAAACCACCAGCCACCCAGTCTGTTGCATGTGGGACATGAACTGTAATTCACTGCCATTATTGCTGGTCAATTAGAGGTGCACCCGTGTGACTGAGGCCTTGATCTGTGTCTCTGCTGTGCAAGCTGACACATGCTCTTGCAGGCTTGCCAATTCTGCACTGAGCTCCACAGAGACCATCCTCTGCAGGGCTTTCAGCAAGGACAATGGGGAGTTGGATTCCTTTCATAGTATGATGTGGGACCACTATGATCTTGCCAGAGGATTTCTGGGAAGCTGCCAAAAAGACAGCAAAACTTTCTTTTATTCCATTCAGAAGGAAAATAACCTGGGATTCTCTACACACACCACACTAGCAGAGCTCTTTCAGTATGTGCCCCCAATCTTTTTAGCTTTAAATCCAAGGTTAAGATGTCAGAATGTATGTGGTTCAAAGATCTTCCTGAACAAAAAACTTCTAATACTGTAAAAGCCTGAAAGCCTTAGTTTCATCTGTTCCTGTGCTTGGTTTTATCTGAGCAGCAATATGTTGAGTGACTTGGAGTGAGTCTTGAAAGTCTGGCAGTGTAAAAGGACATACGTGGTATTGAAAGACTTCTTGAATGAACTGAGCTAATTTGGAAGTGAATAATAAGGGTTGAAGTCTATAAGCTCTGTAAGTTTCTAAAGGCTATGCTGCTTGCATCTTTTTTTCTTGTTTACTAAAATTATTTTTCCTTTACTAAAATTAGTCTCCCTCTAAAAATACTAAAGCTGCATATCTTTCTGTTCCTCTAGTGAAAAAAATGACTTTTTTTGATACTCTAATCCTTAACCTAAATTCATCATATTATCATTGTCTTGCAGCCTTAGGACAAAAAAATCTGTGCTGTTGCAATTCACTAATCTGTTCTCACCCGACTGCTGGTACGGGAAGCAGGCTGGAAAACCTGAGGGGGACAATACTGTCTAAAGCCTAGGGGAACAGTAAGAACCATTTTTATAACCCTGCAGGAGGATAGCAGCTGGTGTTAGGTGGTGGCTTTTTCTTGGTTCTCAGTAGGTTCCTGTCAGGCCTCTTTAATCTTGTACACAAAGTGTTTTGTTAAATCCAACTTATGGCATTGAGGAGTTTCTGAGTTCAAGCCTGCTGTGTGCATTTGTCACTGTGCACTGCACCAGTCTCCTTCCACAGCTCCTGGCAATAATGTTCTTACAGCACCTTCTACTGAACTCTTTTAAAAATGGAAATTGTCATTCCAGTAAAAAGTCATGCCGGCTTGATACCGTAATATGCTGGAAAAGCTGGATGTCAATGGGTATCAGTATGACTTTTTACTGAGGATAACAAAACTTTTCCCCTTTGCCCTTTCCTTGCAGGCTATCTTAATGAATCTGATGTGTGTGGACCAGAGAAGTGGTGAGTCTGCCAAAGGATTTACAACGTTTGAAAGCCACCCTCTTGAATGTAAGCTGAAGGCAGGAATTTCTTGAATATTTTGCAGCATTTTCTTTCTCCTCCCCCTGAAAGTGACCATCCTGCACTGTCACTGTATGTGCACACAGAGGGGAGCAGCCACAATTTTTTTTTTTTCCCAGAGTATTTAAATGGTTTTGACTAATCTACTGGAGTCAAAGAACTCAGAACTAGAACAGAAAGGTATGAAAAATGACAGCCTAGCTTCTTCAGCGATACAGAGTCACACAGAATCACAGAATCAGTAGGATTTCAAGGGACCACAAAGGGCCATTTGGTCCAACCTCCCTGCTCCATCAGGGTCATCCTAGAGCACATTGCACAGGATTGTGTCCAGATGGTTCTTGAATATCTCCAGTGAGGGAGACTCTACAACTTCTCTTGGGCAGCCTGTTCCAGTGTGTGGTCACCTGCACAGTAAAGAAGTTTGTCCTCCTATTCAGGTGGAGCTTCCTGTCCATCAGTTTCTGCCCATTGCTGTTGTCCTATTGCTCAGCACCACTGAGAAGAGCTTAGTTCAATCCTCCTGGTACCCTCCTTTCAGAGACTGACAGACATTATGAGATCCCCTCCCAGTCTCTGAAAGGCTGAACAGCTCCCGCAGGCCTTCCTTGTAGAGAGATTCTCCAGTCCCCTCAACATCTTTGTTGCCCTCCACTGGACCTGGTCCAGGAGCTCCATGTTATATCCACATGCAAAATCATCTCTCAGCTTTATTTCCTCCTCACACATACACCTCACACTGTATGCATAGCCCATTTTTCTTACCTGTTGTATTTTCTTCTTCTTGATTTCAAATGGTAGAAACATTGCCTTTCAGTACAGATGCAAGCATCTTTCTTTCAGCTGCAGGCCTCTAGTTAGACCCAGGTCTTCAGGGGGACATGGAAACAGCTTTTTTTCTCCATATGCTGATCAGAAGTCCTTTCTGCAGCTCATTGAAAGACTGCTCTGAGTCACCGGGATAGAAAAATTTTGACCAGCAAAGTAGTCCAATGACTGCCTCACCCACAGATGTGTGTGCTAGGAATATCTGTCTTCATTAAAAGTAGGGGGTGCAATGCAGGAACAAAGCAAGAGGCAATTTCATGCAAGCCCTGAGTACAATAGCATTTCAGTCAGGTATTGTGCAAATGTTTGATCTGCTGCTCATGTTTTAAGGTGTGACCTGGGCAGGTTCTGCTTGATTGGGACATGAACAGATTTACTGCCAGATATACCCATTGATGTAAGTCATTGACTCAAGCTTTTGGGGGAAGGTCTACATTGTGGGTATTTTCCAGACAGTTCTAGAAGAAGTCTTACATAGAGAGGATATAGATCTTAGCAGGCTGTAAACTTACATTATTTTCCTTTTGATATTCTATATTTATTATCCCGTCTAGGTGTCCATTATCTAGAATGCTGTGAAACCTCCAGTGTAAGCAAGCAGTCAAAGAAATGATCAGTTGTGTCCCATCAAAACACCCTTCCAGAATTTCACAGGTACTTTTGAGAGCAGTTCGTGCATTAGGGTAATCCACAAAGCTGAGAAATAAGCTTTTAATGTCAATGTGGGCTTCCTTCAAAAACTCTAACTTTAGGAGGAAGAGGATATTCTTCAGGATGATGTAAAAGGGGTTGTAATTTTCAGAGCTGGCTGAAAAGCTTGAATTGTTTATTTCTTCCGAAGTAAGCAATTGCAACTAGTGGAGCCACTAGGCTTGGAACTGGCATGAAAATCCTTGCTTTGCTCCAAAGGTCCATTTCTCTAAATATGTAAGTTACTGCTTTGATAGTATAGATGACCACCTTAGCTGTTTCTGAGAACATATATCCTTTGTTCATTATTGGAGATAATTTCTATAATTCTGTTTCAAGATTGAAATAAAATTATGTTGCACATGTATTAAGATAGAATTAACCATAAAGAATAGTATAAATAAACTTGCTTGAAAGACCATTATGCATTATGATTAGCTGTTTCACAATTTGTTTCAGTAAAATAATTCTGTTCATTTTCAAATGGAACAACACAGGGTTTCATCTAGTCAAAGAAAATCAGATTTTAATAGAAACCTGTTATGATGGCCTTTTTTTGGACACAAATATTGTGTTTAAGTATGTTTGTTCTAGCCTAAAAGATCACCTGACAAATTAAATTTTCTTCTAAAGCAAAGCCAAATATTCTACAGTAGAGATAAAAGTCAAACTCAAATTTTCAGATTGCGGTGGATTATCTATAATACTTCTTGTCTCACATGCAGAATGCCCACAATTTGCAACACTGTGGAATCCACATCAAGTGGGATTTAAGGAGTTTCAGGAGTCACAAGGCTTGCAAAAGCCAAGAATTCTGAAAAGTGAATAAAAGCCATGAAAGGACTGCTTTGTTCCAGCCCGTATGAAAATGACAGATTCCCTTTCCTCTTGATTTTCCCCTAGAAGGCAGCAAGGACACTTCTCATGAGAGGCCAGATACTGGCCACACCTTCTCTTGGTCCATGTCTGGGTGAGGAGGAGTCCCTTGTTGCTTTGGCTGGGTCTGAAGATTTGAACTACAAGGTAATACAGAGTCTGAAAGGCAAAAACAGGAGCAGAATCCAGGGCAGGTGATTTGCTCACCAGGGAGTGAACTCTGCAAAGATATAAGAAAGGCTGCCATCAGTAGAGGGCCAAGTCAGGTATATGAAGTTTCTGTTTCTAATGCAGCCAACTATAAGCAGCTATCTGGTTAAAAGACATGTAAATACCAGCTAGGAATTCTGGGAGATGTGAGTTAGTCTGCTCTGGGCTAAAAGATATTTCTTACAGCTTTCTGCTCTTGGTTGATGTGTCAGATCAAGAAGGCTATTAGCATGCTGCTTCCCTCATGTGCAGCTATCCATCCATATGTGCATGTCAAGATGTGTGTAACTTATTAAAAGTCTTCCTGCCAGGCAGCATTACAGATATCTCGAGAAGAAATTCTGATTAACATGAGACTTAATGTTTACAAAAACCAGGGTTGTGTAAAAATTTGGTCTCTTTCAGAATGAGGGAGTTGTAGCATTGGCTGGTGACTCTCTTGAAATGTTGACTACCTCTGGCACTTCAAGGGAGCAGGACATGCTCATGACTGATGGTCACGTGTTTTACATCCTTACATCTCCACACAGAGCTGTTACTGAGGAAATGCCAGAGGAAACAACTGGAAAAGCTTTGGCAGCAAGGATTCAATGTGAATATAGATTTTCTTTCTGCTTTTTCCAAATAGTCCTAGATGTTGCAAGTGACCAACTCAAAAGAGTTACCAAGAACTAGGGCATTTTGGAAGCTGTTGCTTCTTATTATATTTCTCAGTAAAGCAATGTCTTGCTGCAGCACATGAGAGCACTTGTGTTCTACATTTATTAATATTGAAAACTCTTTTAATCTGCCATTCATTCAGATTTACTGTGTTCAAAATGATCTGCCAGCAGACACATTTCTAATTACCTTAAAACTGTAAAGGACAGGTATTCTCTAGCCAAAGTGCTCCTGAGCTTGATGTGGTTGTGCACTGGAGTCAGCCTGCAGGTCTGTAGGGCCTCGAGCTCACACTTTGATAGAGGCTTGGAGAAAACTCCATCTCACTTCAGTCATGGGAAGGAGCTGGAGAGAAAATCAGCATGGTAAACTATCCTAGCAAAGGGCTTTCAAAATTTTTTTCAAGGCATACTTTTGATTCAAAGCAAGCCCAGCTTGTGCTTCTCAAACATTTGTGCTTGCCAAGGAATAGGACTTCTGCTCTTCTGTGGAAGCCCTTGAACCCCTCAGGGAAACCTCCAGGGCTTTGCCCTGGAAGAATCTACCATGGAGTTTCCCCACCTAGGCTGAAAGAAAAGACTTCCCCTGTGGTGCCCTGCAGAACTATTGCCAATCTACCTTAGATTGCTTCCCTCATTGGGCAGTTGACCCTGCCCACCCTAATTGTTCATCCCTCTTCCTCTCTATAGGTTTCTGCCCTTTGCCCTGCTCTTGCCTTTGCCCCTGTGCCCTCAGGTCATTGGCCACTGACCCCTTACTTAACCACTGAGCACTGCATGGTCTCTGTCTTTTGTCCCCAACCCCTTCAGTATGGTGAATGTAATAAACCTTTGCTGGAATTCATCGTACAGACAACCCTTCCTGTCTCTCCCTGGTTGAGCTATCTGTGGCTGTGTGTGCATGGCCTGGAAATGATTGCTCCCAGGACCTACTCTGAGCAGCTTCTGAAGGAGACACTTTGAGAAGGTAGCAGCATTTTGCCATCCTGCCATGCTGCTACACTCTTCTGTCAGCAAGATGAATTTTATGACCATCACTAAATCCTTTCATTCAGATTTTATTACTTTAGTTGAACAGTTCCTTCTAAATCACGTTTTGTGTACCTCTGATTTCACAGATTCGTTTCCTACCTTCTCAAGTTATTTTCTATCCAAATATTGTTTTCCATTTCTATTATAAAGATTAGCTGATATGCCAAATAGAAAAGACAACCACCGCTGACCCTTGCTGAATATTTGAAGAAAAGTCTTAGAATTCATTTCTAAACTAAAAGGTAAAAAAGAAGTGATATTTCAGCAATACTTCTCTTTTTCTAAAGGTTATTAGACATCCCGTGATTTTAAAATACCATTTTTTTCCAGTCCTTAGTGCTGCTTTTGAAGATTGCTACAAACAGGCACAGCTCTCTAGAGGGTTTTCCTGCCAAGCATTCATCACAAATTGACAGGGCCTTAAGCCTTAATAGCTGCTTTAAGGGAGAGAAGCTGTATTGGGAATAGAACTGCTTTTGGGTAAAAAAAATCCAGAAATTTGGAGAATAGTTAAAATCTGCATGTAACTACAAGGGTACTTCTTTGGTTCTCAGCTCATTTCCTGACATGGGGAAAACACTGCAGGGAGGGCTCTGACGTACTGTGGATAATAATCCTTTTGCCCTCCCTGTCTGATTCACTGATCATTCCCTTCCTTTCTGACAGATGAATTAAGAGCATCCTTGTACATCAGGGAGAAGCCTGTAGCTGGATAAAAGTAAGCAGAATGAGAACTTACAAACTGTGGAATAACCACATTCCCATTATTAGTGCATTTTTTCTTCTTACATTAATGGAGTCAGACACAGCAGAATATTTGCTGTAAGATTCTCTCCTTCATCTATTTATTGGATAGCTGTAGTTCCATAACTTTGGAATAAGTTCCTGTAGCCTAAACTGAGAAGAAAGTCCTCAGTCCAGCATCTCCTGATGAATCCCATCTGTGCAGGGTGTTGTGCAGCAGTTGCTTCTTACAATTGTTGAGCTCAAGTAAAAATTACAGCACCAGGGATTTATATTTTTTTTTTGCTGTTGTGTTTTGTTTGTCTGCTTTTGCATACTGCTGGGATATTCTATATGCTGAAATGACCCATTGTTGTGGTTTGAAAGAAAACGAAGTGAGAGGCTCTAGACTAGAAAGACTATTTAATGAAAAGAAAAAGGAAAATAA
>VZUI01094196.1:0-36560 GCA_013401135.1 Cettia cetti
GGCGCCCGCGGGCTGCGCTGGACCGGTGAGCGGCGCGGCCGCGCTGCGTCGTGTCGGGCCCCGGGACACCCGGGCGGGGGCTGCTGCGCTGGGAGCGACCGGGCCGAGTCGGGCGGTGTCGGGTTCTGCGGGGCCTTGCCGTGACTGGCGCTTCCTGACGTGTGTGCCGGGCCCAGGGCGGTGTGTTGGAAGTAGAGCTGTGTTCTCTTCCCGCAGGTAAATTTTACCTACATGCTCCCACTGAGAGCTCCCAGGCCACCCTAGCCAGCGTGTCTCCTGTTTTTGCAGTGGTAAGTACCTGCAGGCATTTCCGCCAGCGAGGGCAGCTGGTGCAAGATGATGCTTTTTCCCTGTTATTTGGTTGGTTGGTTGTTTTTAATCTTGAGGCGTCATAAAAACATGTATTTGTGTCTCGCAGAACATGCCTAGTTCTAATTTGTTGCTCTGAGCTACCCTGATATGGGGACCAGTTAGAGTACATAGTGTTGATGAAGATGCTTTTCTAAGGCCCAGCATCTGCTGGAACTTTTCTGGTTCTCATTGTGAAGGCAAGTCAACTCTTGGAAGTGCTGCATCAGAAGTTTCTTGTTAAGTTTATCAAGGCTTGCTAATACCTTTTAGAAATACTAGTCCTGTGTCTTGATAGCTGCAATTCTAAGCAAACATAGGATTTGGTGAAAAACAAGCTCTCACTGTGCTGTCTTTCTAAAAGAGACTGAAAGCTGTTTGCAGCTGCTTGGTTTGCACATTTTTCTTTTACATATATATATATATATATATATATATATACACACATTGTGAAAAAAATCACATTATGAGTGCCAGTGAAGGAAGGTGTGGTCTCCTTGTTGATAACAAAAAGCAGTCATTCAGTAACAAGGTGCCATGTAACCTGCACTGCAGCTCTACTGGAATGCATGCTTAGGTAGGCTTAATTCACTGAAAGTCAGTTTAAAAGTCAGTAATGTTGGATTAAACAACATTGTTTATGAGCAGAACAATAAACTTCATGATTAATCCAGACATGGCAGTCTTTCCAAGAAAATAATTTTACTAGGAAATAAAAGCGTTAAATGAACAATATGAATGCTAAGACAAGAAGTACTTAGGTTATAGTTTTTAGCAGGCTACAAGCTAAATAGCATGTCTTTGAAATGTTTGATGTGGGCACAGAGCCTAACCATACAATCCGTGGTACTCTTTACTTCTTAAGTTTTATTTGTAAATTTCTCAGAGTGTTCCAGAGCAAATAGATGAATTTTTAATCCCAGATGTAAGATGCCCTGCTGGTGTCTCTGTGAGATCAGTGATAGGATGCATGGGAATAGCTCAAAGCTGTTTCGCGGGAGGTTTAGACTGGACATTAGGAAGCAGTTCTTTACCAAGAGGGCAAAGTCAGACTCTGGAACAGACTTCCTGGAGAGGTGATTGCTATCCCAAGCCTGTCAGCATTTGAGGCATTTGGACAGGGTCCTTAATATCAGGCTTTAATTTCTGGTCAGCCCTGAACTGGTCAAGCAGCTGGACTCAGATCATTGTAGGTCTCTTCCAACAGAAATAGTCTAAGTCTGATCCTCTGTAAATCACCTTAACAAGGTTTGTGTAGGAACACGGTCATACAGATGACATTGGTCATAAGCACAGGGAAATGTGGCCATTTCATGCAATTATTTTTCTTAAATGTGGGTAGGGAGCATAGAAGTTGCTTTCTCTTCATAATGTGTTTTCCACTTGGCTTTTAGGGAAGTGCAATTAGAAATTGATTCTTGTCTTATAATGTTTCTGTGAATATTTTTTTTTCTCATTTCTCCAGATGAAGTTTGACAAAGAGGGAAATACTACCTATTTTGGTAAGTTTTCATTGTAGTTTTGTGTGGATTTTGAGTTTTTTCCTTGCCCAATACAGAAAAGCCCAGCTGGAAATCTACTTGGTTAAAAAAATTACATTTGGGATACTTCAGTGTGCTTATTTGGGATGTTGCAGCATTTCTTCTGTTTTGCTGCCTTACATTGGGCCTTCATTGCGTCTTTATTGTTACAGTTTTTGTACATTTTTAAGTAATATTTTGAAAATAAAGTGTTACCATTTCTCTCTCACAGGAAGGTAATTGTTGCTTTGCCTTTTTTTTTTTTTTGACCAGCATGGTACATTTCCTGCCTTGTCTGTCCATGTAGGATTACATGTGCTTTCTCAAAGGAGGCACTTGTTTCTGATGTGAAGTTAATTGTTACGGCCAACTCTTTCACTTATATCTAGAATTTTTCCGTTCAAGATATAGTCTTTTAAATTTTGTAGAAAATAACTTAGATCGAGGAGTCAGTGGGAGGAAAACCTTTAAGAATAACTGAGTTGTTTTGTTATGGGACTTGGTAACACACTCGAAAGTAATTTTGGAACATACATGCTTGTCCTCTAAATGTCTTCATCTAAAAATATTTGCATGATAGAAAAGAAGAAAACAGAATTGTACCAGGAGTTGGGTCTTCAAGCTCGAGATCTAAGATTTCAACATGTCATGAGCATTGCAACCAGGAACAACAGGATCATCATGAGAATGGAGGTAATGGTTTCCCTGTAGCTGAGTGTAAACCCTGTCTCATCCTTGCACTTCGATTTTCTAACACAGCAAGAAAACAGCAGCTTTCTGTGACGTTCAGTCCAGCAGTAAATATTTTTTTGGAGCTCTGCCTAGCAATCAGAGTGTGAGTTCACCAACTGTACATGTTAGTGATCATTTTCCTGGTTGAACAGGAGAAACATTACTATATTTGTCCCAAAAAAGGTATGTGAGGAGCCTCTTCTCAATCCTTGGCACAGTGCTGTGTCTGAGCCTCTTTGCAGTCAGCATGAGATTTTGTTATTTTCCTACCTGAAATGAAATTTGAAGATTGGTTTTTATCAAAGCCCAAATCATCAAATGTTCTACAGAGTTATGAGAAATCTTCACTGAGGTTTTTTTTTCAGACTCCTTACATGTACTGTCTTTTTCAGTTCTTGAAGGCTGTCATAACACCAGAGTTTCTTCTGATACTAGATTATCGTAATTTAAGTCTGGAACACTGGCTCCTCAATGAACTAGCATCTCAGCTGGCTGGGGAAGGTCAACTAGTCACATATTCCCTGCCCTTTGAATTCCGAGCCATAGAAGCGATCCTGCAATACTGGGTGAGCTATCTAATTTTTTAAAAATGTTTGGGAAGTTCTTGCTACACAGAAAGGGCAGTATGACTTTAGTCTTGTGTTAGTATTTACATGTGCATATCTTTAAATGTATTCTGCACTTTCTCTTTTTTTGTTTTGACCCTTGTTTCTTTAGTTCTTACAGTTTTGTGTGTATGTGTGTTTTCATTCCCTTTCCAGTAAAGTGCTATTTGAATATGATGGTTTCACCACCATTTGGATAATTAAAAAAGCAAGACAGAATTCCTTTCTAGAGACATGTTGTAGCTGAAATCAGAATCACCCAAAAGTGCTGAGGTTTTGGCCTCTTGAGCAGGAGTCAGATAAGATTTCTAGCTATCATTAGAAATCTGTGCTTGCTAATTCTAATATAACATTTATAGACAATAGTGTTTTAGCATTATCAGCCTTATTGGTGTGGTTGTCACTGGGTTTCAGTTCACTTTTTATTGAATGCTGTATTGTGCACTGGCTTTGTGTTTATGGGGTATCCATATAGGAAGTGTTCCCCCGGCATTGGAAAGCAGGTTGTATTAAATACCTGTTACTGTGAATTCTGTGTTGAGAGACAGGAGTCAGTTGCCCTAATCATTCTAAATGGATTATTTTAATTCTTATGAAGGATCATGTTGTTATCTAGATCAGCAAACTGCAAGGAAGGCTTAACACTTTGCAGCCTCAGATCCTTGAGACACTGGAAGCCCTAGTGGATCCCAAGCTTTTGTCTGTGGATAGGAGTAAACTACACATTCTCCTGCAAAACGGCAAGAGGTAACTAAGAATAAGCTGTGAAGACACTAGAAGATGACCATAGAAAATGGCATGGCATGCATTAAAGTGTTAGAAATATGGTATCTGATATTAATTTCTTAGATTACTGTAATGCTGGGTTGTGCATCTTATTTGGAAATGTAAAAATCAGTATATGAATTACCTAGTGATACGGGGGAAAGGGGAAAGAAATTCTGAATATTTAGAAGTACTGTTACGCTTCTTAAAGAGCATCTGACAAAACAAAATAATACCTAAGAGAATCAAACAGTGTGAAAATGTTCCTCTTAATGTAAACCTTTGTAAATCTATGTACATCTGTGTTTTGAGGTTACTGGGACAGTGCTACCTTCGTGTATTGGCCTCTCTCATATGACAGTGCAAACATGCGCTTGCTACGTGCTCAAAGAGTGCTTGTTTTTTCTGGCTTACAAATACGTCCAGAAACTCACCTGGATGCCTTTTAGTGTGTGTCTGTGCCTCACTGGTCCCCAGACAGATCACTGCCACAGCTAAGTGTGTGGCTTGTAGAGCATGTTTTGAAGGAACTCTTAAAACCCTACAAGAAAGTCTTCCCTGGCCACTCAGTCTGGTGAGGGTGCTGGCTGGCAAACTCGTGTAGAGATTACCTTTGGGCACTGGCACCACTGGGGATTACTTGACCTTTTGCCTGTTCTTCCTTCAGCTTGTCAGAACTGGAAACAGATGTTAAAGTTTTCAAAGAAACGATTCTGGAGATTTTAGATGAAGAAGAAGTAATAGAAGAACTCTGTCTGTCTAAATGGACTGATCCACAAGTATTGTATGTATATTTTGAAACACCTACATTTTTTTAACAAAATACACTATTTTGTTTGAGAAGAACTTGAACACTAAACTGGATGTTTACTGCTGAAAAACAGAAAGAAAAAGTCTTTCTAACTTTTTTTAACCCTAATGCTTGCTTCTTTAGAAACCATTATAGTTGCCATTTTGGAGAGGAACTCCATTGTTACAGTTACAAATAGTTCTTGACAAAACAGCCTGGCACATCTATTATGTGATAAGATGGGAGCAGGATGGCAGAAAAAGCAAATGTTATTTTGCAATATAAATCAACACATCCTGGGAGCATTTTCCCCAGTTTCATCAAAATTAAAACCACAGGCAGGTTTTAAAGCTTGTCTTGAATAGGTCAGACTCTACACTTCCTTTATTAGAAGTGTTCTGAGTACCTTGCCCCTAGCTTTTTGCTCACCAGCAGAACCTGAAGACAAGAGGCCTTGGAGCAATCTTGGGCACCTGAAGGACAGCATTCCAGGAGATGTATGTGCAGAAACAGTCCTCTTACACTCTGCAGTTCTGGTGAAAGCACACAGCAACAGCAGCAGTGTCACTTTAATAAAAACTAAAAAACTGAAACATAATGTATACAATTTCCAAACATGTTTTGGGCTGAATTGTACTTAAATCTTGGGCATAGAGATGTGTTTTATATGTAAACAGATAGCAGAAGTTACCTTCCAGGGTACTTTGTGAAGTTGCTGAGTGATACTTTTGCCTGATGTATTGCATGTACGTATTATGACTGTTAACATGATAGTGTGGGTTTGAAGTCTTGCCCTGCAGAGCTTAATCCAAATGTGCAGCAGAAACTCAGTGTTCCAGAAGTGGGACATGGGTTGCATTTCTAAGACATCTTCTGGAGCAGTATCTGAAGTAGCTCTAAATTCCAGTTGCTTCTGAGTTAGCAGCTGGTCTTCTGGTTTTGCTCACAGCCTTCCTTTAGACTTACTACAGTCTGCTGGCAAATCCTTTATTGCCTCATGGTAGACAGTGTGTAGGGTGTCTAGCAAAGATCCCAATGTCACCTCAATGTTCGTGTCAAGAGAAATCCACAGGCATCCCTTCTCTCAGACATGTTGCACAAGGGTAGGAGAGGTAGTAAGAGATTATGTGAAGAGCCATGCTGCAGGATGCAGTGAGGCAGTCTGTGCACAAGGCACCCCAGGAAACACAAGCCATGACAACTCATTTGTAGGCAGATTGGCTGTGTGTCAACAGCTCTTTTTTGATCCAGGATTGATGCAGCTGATAGGTGCTATTTGATAAACTCGGGAAGCCTGAAAGGATATGGAGGAAGCCTGTTAGGCACATAGGTGCCATTAGAGATCTTTTGCAGCAGCATGGCGAGCTTAGCTCTGGGAGACAAGGCAGACCTCTTCACTTTGTGCGAAGGAAAATCAGAATGTGGAAGAGACATGAGACAGATGGAGGCTAGTTAATGAAAGCACATCCAGTGGCAGTTATTTTCATGTCTTTATGGCTGTGTTTATTTTGTATATCCCCAGAGAAGCTGATGTAAATGTAGAGAGACTCAAGTGTGACACTGAGCTGAATCTCTTAATACTGCAGCTAGTGCTCTAAGACTTTCAAGCGTGCAGCTCCTCTCATCTCCATGCAGTGAAAACCTCAGGGTCTGGAGGGCTATCAAATCAGGTTGGCTATCTCAGTTTCTGCCCCAGAAGAGAGAAACTAGATGTTCTGTTAAAGGTCCGCAGGGAGCTTTCATGAGTTGATTTGTAAGACATACCACTTACTTTCATAGAAAACCATTTCAGAAATGTTCCTTTAGCAGTCAATAATGCCAGGAGGAGATTCATTAAAAACTTCTGTCTCTCTAGAGAAATGAGATTATGCTAAAAACCAAAAAAATTATGAACAATCTTCCTGGCTTTTCTGCTTAGTTTCCAAGCTCTTGTGGATCTCAGGTGCCTCAGTTTCATTACACAGTGCCAGAAACATGTTTCAGAGGAAGGCTGCTGCGCCAGTAGTAGCACTCTGAAGAAGAAAGTCTCTCAGACTTTACTTAAGAGACGAGCATCTTTCATTAAGATCGTCAATCTCTGGCTGCTTCAGGATTGAAAAATGCTTTGCAGCAATTGCTGTGTACAGCTCAAATACTTTACTACTAAACTATTTTAATATATCCTAAACTATCTACATCACAATGTGTAATTGTGTATTGGCTTTTGGTTGTTTTATTGGGAGTTTGACTGCACTGTTACCAGCTCTCGCCACTTGAGGGCACCAAAGAGTTAATCTGTCAAAATAGCATTTTATAATAACTTAGTAATAATATATAATTTTTAATAACTTTTTAACTTTGTAATATCTGAAAAACTTAAGATTTGTAGTGGTGTGCATACTTTGAGGACATCAAATGTTAACTTTGCTACTTAAAATAGACTGCCTATGCTAAGGTGCTGGTAAATATAAATTTCTTTATTTTATGCAGTTGGAACTGATGGAAGTTCCTCACCAAAAGGCTGGATTTTGTGGTGTAGTGTCTAACAGCACTATTGTTCCCCACAACTCCTATGTGCCTTAACACATCAGTAATACACGTCTATACAATATGTAGCTAACCAGGAAAATATAAATTATTGCTCACAGTGAGGAGAGTACGTCTGGAATTGACCATGCAGAGGAAATGGAGCTGCTGTTGGAGAATTATTACAGACAAGCAGAAGATCTTTTAAATGAAGCTCGTGAACTCAGAGTACTGATTGACGACTCAGAAAGCATCATCTTTATCAACCTGGACAGGTTAGCTGCCATCTGTTAGATTACCAAAAACTGAGTGGAATTTAGACTTTTTTGGGGAGAATTCTGTCTTAGTGAGGGTCAAATGGTCTTGGACAACTGCATTGTGCTTTTCTAATCATGAACTGGATAAAGCAAACAAGAAAATAGCCTAATTAGTGTGTGTAATTAGTATGTACCTCTGTAGCTAGGCATCAGTCTTCCCTAGCAGAGAAACCCAGCTTCTCCTAGACCCTTCAGGGGAGCTGTTCAATACAGGAAATGTCTGCAAATTGAGAGGCATATTAAAATACTTTAAGAAAAGATTACTAGCCAGAGTCTGGCTAGGCTACTCAGGTTTCCATTACAAGTTAAATTATTAGTCTGTACAGTGATACAAAAATTAGTAACTTGAGAGCAAGTTTTCTCTTTCTCTTTGTATACTACATTTTCCACTTTTAGTCGGATTTTTTACTGAAAAAGAGTTGTAGCTTGCATTTGCATTTGCAAGAGCATGCCAGTTTGCGGTCACTGTTTAGCATTCTTTCTCCTCTACACTGAGGAGTATTTGTAGAAGCACTTAGTGGATGCCATATCAGGAGACCACAAAAATCTTTTTGTGGAAGACTTGAATATAGAATTCACCCAAAAGGACTGAAGTTTGTAGTCTGCAGCATTTAACTGCATTTTTTTGTAAAATGTATTAGTTTACAAGGTAACAATAAATTTTTGTTCTTTGTGAATACAGACATAGAAATTCCAGCCAGATAAGAGACCTCCAGTGAGAGGTCACAAATTTCAGCAGAAATTTACTGTTATTCTGTATATACACTTTTGAGAAATGAGCAGTGCTCTGATGATGGTTAAGCAGAACCTGCTGCTTCTAGAGGTGTCCAGATGTAGCAATGTCAAAATGATAGTCTCTTTGTACTCTTGTTTCATGATCTTTGCAACTGGGTTACCTAATTTCAGCATGATTTCCTCTCTTTCACTATTTCTTTTTAGTGCATGCTATATAGAATTTAAGAATTTAGGCAGCAAATAAATTGTTGGGTTCCCCTTACAGATGTTTCTCCCTTCTTTAGCCACCGTAATGTGATGATGAGGCTGAACTTGCAGCTGACCATGGGGACTTTCTCTGTTTCTCTCTTTGGACTCATAGGAGTTGCATTTGGTATGAACTTGGAGTCATCTCTTGAAGAGGTAAGAAATAAGTCCTACATTTATCATAAAATGTGGGTCCTGCTCTTACAGCTTATTTCATATTTGGTACAACTTCATTCTTTCCATAGACAAAGCTCCAGGGATTCATGTGTTCATACAGTCACTTTTTCTGTAAGCAAGTACTCTACTGCCAGTAATTGTTTATACCTAAACTGAGGAGGAAAGGGTACAGGCTGGAGGGCTACAACTTTAAAACTGCACATGCCACCTTTAAAACAAACAAAGCAAGGACTTCCTCCTTTTCAAATCAGTTAAATATCCAGTTTTCCCAATGAAGGAAGGAAAACTGCATGGAACAGTTACAGAATACAGTACAGTGATCCTAAATAAAATGCTTTGCTATGAAACAGCCCTTTTTCCAAGGGAGGGCTTGGCTGTTGATGGTGAAGAGTTTACTGCTTCCTCCTATAAAGGAAGCAAACACTGGTGGGGAGTGAGAGATTATCCTTGGGTATCCCTTTTCTGAAGAGATAGTTGGATGACTAATGGGAGTGTTCTGTTGTAGGACCCCAGGATATTTTGGTTGGTGACAGGGATAATGTTCCTGGGAAGTGGTCTGATCTGGCGGCGCTTGCTCTCGTTCCTTGGGCGGCACCTGGATCCTCCGCTTCCTCCTCACGTATGTCTGGCTGGCTGGGGCTCCTGCCTCACACTCTGCCCGTACAGTGCTTTCCTAAGGCAGAAAACAAGATGGTTTAGAGGAGTAGGCCACAAAGCGTGGCAGAATTCAGCTCAGGGTCTGCTCCAAGACAGAAAAGGTGCTTCCTAGCTGGATTGAAGGAGATGGAAAGCCCCAGCACTGGGGAGAAGTGAAGCTGCAGGCTGTTCCATGAGAAGTGCTGTATTTACTCTCACCTGGAAGCCCAAGGAAAGCTGAGGCTAATAGTAGAAGCAGTCTTTATCCTTCCACCCACATACTAACTCTGGATGTGTAGTCCCTGTCTTGTAAAAGAGTAAGCAGAGCTAAAAGGATGATGAGGACAAGCACCAGCTGTGACATCTCTCTGGAGAATGATGCCGTGGTGGTGATGTCCTGACAGTCAGTCTGAAGTTTGAAATAATTTTTTCTCATATGCACACCAGTTATCTTTGTCACTGATGGTACTGAGCTGTAGGAAGTTATCCAAAGAGACCATGTTCAGATTAGCATGTGCGGGTCATTTTCCCTATTGACTACCCTTTCCTGGACTTGTGGAACTGTATTGTCTACCTCATCTCTGCACCGTAATATTTATAGCAGATGTATCAGTAGAATCAAAAGTTAACTTGCTACAAGTACAAAGGGAGGCTTAGATAAACTCCCCTTCTTCCCTCTCCTCTTTTGCTACTAGGAGGCAGATGGAAGTAGTTTGTTGTGAATTGTTGACTGGCTACAATTAACTAGAATATCCTGAAGTGTAGCACAAAACCAAGTGGAGCATATCCTGACTGACTTGGAGAAAGATACTGGAAGACATTAGAGAAGGAGAAGCCAAATAATTGTTCTGAAAATAAGGAGAGCAAAATCAGGGTTCAGGCCTCTGTGGAGCCTTATTTCCTTCTGCCACGTTGAGCAGCTTCTCATATAATCACAGGCTATTTTGTTTCTTGCCTAGGTTCCTACAGTTTTGAAAAAATCCCAACCGGCAGCTGGAAGAGTGGAGATAAAGACCAACCTTAAAGGAGAAACATTTGGGCTGAGCAGAAACACATTAACAAATCAGTAGGAACAGCAGGAATGAAGAGACTTAAGTTGTTACCGGGTGGACTTTGGACACTTGTATTTGTTCTTCCTTACTGAAAACTGCAAGAATTTCTTAACTTTCTAATTTAATCTATATTTTGTGCCAAAAACCTACAATGAAATTTTTAATGCTCACACACATAAGGAGAGAAACACAAGGGAAAATACCAAAATGCTTTCTGCAGTAGTTTCACCTCCACCCTGTGTATGTGCCTTCAGTTTTCTGTATCACATACATGTACTTTCTGGGCATTCTCATTTTCAGTGTTTCAGTCAAATACTGCTTTGCTTAATGGCCTTTCTTACAGTGAACAGAATTTTTGGCTTAAAGAAGGACAGCAGTCAGCATTGGTCAGTAATTCTGGTTCTGAACTGCAGATTTAGGAATCTGACTTCGAAGAAAAATACACCCCAAGAGTGGTTTCTTTAATGGATTTTTAAGGTCCTATATAATTGCAGAGTACAGATTTTCCAAAGCAAAAAGCATACCAGCATCTCTCGTAAAGCATGACTTCTAGATTGACAGCAGCGAGAAAAAAGGAGCAATAAAAGGCTTTGTAATGTAGTCGCTAATCTTGTATATTCCTTAACAATTAATTTAGGCCCAAAACAGCAGTTCCAGGAACAGGGCAAGCTGGCCTATGGATAATGCCCATTTGTGTTTTCCACCGGACACTATTTCAACACACATTGATACAGCTGCAGTTTAACAACTCCTTGTGTTGCCATAATTCAAATTCTGGTAAAAATCAACAGACAGATTGTTGGTTTTTCTTAAAGTGGGTTCTGCTTTGTCTCTTCCCTCCAAGACAAAGCATGGACTAGCCTGCACCACAGTAAGTAGCCAGGTTAGTTAAAGGTGTGGAAGTCTGATGTCCTGTGATAGGCTGAAGAAAGGACTAAAAGCTTTATGACAACTATTTCTGTTTGTTCTTACGACTTCTCTTTAAGAATGTAGTTCTCCACTGGTTTCTCTCAGGTTGTAGAGGGAGCACGAAATTTGTCTAAATCACGTCACATGCTGTCCATTTTTATCTGGGATTTTTTAATCTATCTGTAACACAGTGAGCAGCTCCTTAGGTGCCACCACATAAATCATTGTACTGGCAGGGGCTGAAAAGACAGTAGCTGTAGCTGCAACATTCTTCTCAGGACTAATGAGTCAAAGATGGAAATAAAAAGGTTCATAAATTAAAGTTGTCCAGACTTGTGATTCTGGTTTGGTTAAAGTTAGTTGTATGTAGCTACTTTCCAACAGTTCTGTATGTGACTTTAAGTACAGATACTAATGGCGTGAAAAGGTGAGAAAGATAATGGGACTTGTAGTGCTTTTGAGTTTTTTAGCTGATTTTTTTTTTGCAGCCTTTAAGCTTAGCAGGTAAAGTAGTAAAAAATCTTCAAACTGAGCAGTCTAATAGAAAAAAAACAATGGCTCACATACCTCGGCTGATAGACCCCAGGGATATCTGTGTGTGAAGGGAGATGGATGCTGATGTTTTCAAATGAGCTGCAGTTGCTTTAGGCCAGCACTGATATGTGTTGGTGCAGCTGTTTGGGAAGTTTTCTTGTAAGCTTTTTTGCAGGGAGGCTTCTGTGAACTCCTTTTGACTCTACCTGTACATAACTGTCTCAAAGCACAATAAAAACATGGAGCGAAAGACGCCTTCTACAAGACTGCTTTTTATCTCTATGAAGACATATGCAAATGTTTAAAGTTTTTCTTAAAATTCTAGTAATCAATATGCAGTCAAGTGCAATAAAGTTATGTGGCAGTCATACATAGAAAAAACAAAAGCCAATGAGTTTATTTTCAGAATGGAATTACTACAGAACATACTTGTTTTGTCAATTTTGATTTGAAGAGAAAACTGTTCTGCCCTTAAAAGCACACTGCTTGTTTTGCCTCATACCACAGTTAACAGATTTGTAATGTAAGTACTGCAATCCCAATTGTATCCAGTTACTTCTTTCATGAAGTTAAATCTGAACTTCTTTTCAAAGTGTTTTGCTGTTTGGGCAAGTCCTCAAAATAGATACCCGAATGCATTGTACATCAAGCTAGTTCACCTTGCCTTTTTTGATTTGTTTGAAACAACATCCTTGCGAGAGAATTTCTAGGAAGGTAAGTTGAGATGTTTAATTTTGGAGTATGACCTTTGAATTCTGTGCAATTTTATTTAAAATAAAAATAATGCTTTGCCTTTGTGAAGGAGTCAAGAGAGAAAAAATGTGTCTACAGACTAGCATTGGTAATAATAGTATCAACACATGCTGCTCAAGTTGTTTAATAGATAATTGATGCACACTGTTAAACCTGCATCATACAAAATTAGTGTTAATTAGTTAAAGACAATACTGTTAACAATAAAAGCCATTAACAACTCTATGTTACCATGGAATTTTACACAAAAGCAGAAAGGATGTCAGAGTAATCAGCCAAATTGCAAAAGCATTTTTTAAAACTTCATCAGTCTTGCTTGTTCTTTTTTCCCTGGGAGATCTGAGCTGTGCTACACCCTCAATACAGGCCTCAAGACTTGAGAAGAGGGGAGAAAGAGACGGTCCTGTTGATCAGCACCCACCTTTCTGTGGTCTTAAAGCTGCTCCTGCTCCATGCTTATTATTTTGACAGTAACTTTCCAAACTTAGAATCCTTACCTTTATCACAGTATGTAAGGAATTGTAAATGCTGTGCTGCAGTTGCCCAGTTTTGTCAAGAAGATACTCAAATCTGGCCAGTGGAGAGGGTGGCCACTGAACATTCCTTAAACAGTGAAATACTACTACCAAAAATGCAGCTTCCTGCTCATTTCAATCTCTGAAAGGTTTTCAGACCAGCTTGTCTGTTCTTTGCTGCTGCCCAGCACAGAATTCAGCAAAAGCTTGCTGCCACGGTATGTTGGTTTGTGTGGGTTCAGGAAAGCAGTACAAATATTACAGAGATTCTTCGGTAGAAGACCACGTGTTCCTTTAAGGCTGCTTTGAACTTTCAGAGCAAGTAGACAAAAAGCCTTCCAGCAAGTCGAGCTTTCGCAGAGCTTTTCTCTGCTGCCACTACAACTTGTTTCTGCAGGGATAAAGAGCAAAGGTTAGCAAAATGCAACTGCAGGTGCATGGATACCTTAAGCTTCCCTCATGGATTTTGACCATCTCATCAGTGTCATACAGAAATGTGTCGGGAAATGAGAGAGCAGCCTACCTCATTAGAGTAGCAGTTAAGAAAATAGTTTGGCAAACAGACATTCCTTTTGGGAACAAGCAAGCTGGAACCAAATGAAATGAGTCTTGCCCATACAAACTGCTTCTCAGGGTTAAGATCAATAGGGATGAAAGAGGAGCGTGGACTAGATGGTGCTGTAGCAACAGAACACAACTGCTTGGAGAATGGCCTCACTTGCACTTAGCAGTGCCTGTGTTTCAGGTGTTGGATTATGTACCCTAATCTAGCTGAGAAGAATTTCCAGGTGTTTCTCCATTGCATGTTTTAACACAAGAAGTCAAACACCATTTGCTGAAGACCTCTTCAGCCTGGTACTGAGGCTTCCTCTGTACTCACACAAAGAACCCCAGTCCTCATGGAGGTGAACATTGGAACTCAGCTGAACAAGCACTAAGTAACCTTCCAGAAGAAAAAAAGGCTCTGCAGTGCATCATACAAATGTAGAAATTGGTGTTTGGTAAACAAATGGGCATCTGAGGGAAGCAAAGAGAAACAGATACACAAACATATCCTAAATCAGTCAGGTAGGGACTGGACCTCTGTGCTTAGAAACGTGACATATGAATGGCGTTCACTGCAGATGATAGCCAGGACAGTAAGCTGGTAAAGACTAAATGAGAGGGGTGGTTTTGGGTGCCTAGTTTGCTCCACAGCTGTGCATCCATTTTGCACGAGCAGTAAAACTGGGAGGTACCTATGCTGCATTTCCCATGGAACTTTTCAGCATACTCCTAAGCAGTTTGGAATTCAGCCTGCTTTAAAGTGATTCAATTTTTTTAATTTAGGTGCTAAGACTTTGGCAACTCCATAGCTCATCAATCTATAAAATGGGTTGAATTATCGGTTCAGAGAGTGACTTGATTAACTATGTAAAGAACTTAAGACTTGAAAACATGTAAGATGCATGTGGGGTGGTAGCTAATATATGCAAGTGAGGTAGAAGGATGTTATGAAACAACCAACCACAGTAATTTTTCTCACCTTTCTTCCAGATTTCACAGTGGTAATGGAACTCCCAAATCTTGACACTTCCTGTAAAATAACATTGCTGCTTATAATGCTGCTATGGTTTTTTTTTTGTTTGTTTTGTGGGTTTTTTTTGGTTTTTTTTTGTTTTTTTTTTTAAGTAGGACTTTTTAGTTTCTCTCGGTAGTTCATTTTCTGGTTACTTACCTCAGGAGAAATCAGGACATACTGTGCCTAAAGAAGAAAAAAAGAAAGAGGAAATAAAAAGTCAGTGGAAGAGAGTAGAAGACCAATATGAAACCCTGGCTCCTCAACAGCAAAGTAATTTAAGAACAAACAGGAGGAGTCAAACTGCAGAGATTCAGAAACCTGAGAAAAACATTTTTTTTCTGGAACCAAGGCAGAACACACTTGGTATTTGTACTGGATATAATTAATTAGTTGACATTCTGAACTTGTGTCCAGAATTCACTTTCATGTGTTCTTACCCAGTCCTCAGGACAGGGAGATGTCCATGATGTGCAGTGGTCCGTCACGTTCCCCGAGGATGCCTGTCTGCCGTTGTAAATATAAACACGACCAGCAGCCCCGCCAGACAGGATTGAGGTGACACCGTTAGTTCGCAGTGGGGATGCCACAATCATTTCATCTGCACATATTACAAAGAGGACACAACACAGCAGAAGTGAATTAATGGGAGACCAAAACACAGGAGATGCCACAATTCCTATTAATGATGGTAACTAAAATGTTTCAATTTTTGATTGAGATTTTAGAGATTTTTTGCTTGGGATTTTAGAGAGGCCTCCCTGTAAGGCACAATGGAATACTGGTACAATTCAATTCAGAAAGCAGACTCTGCTTAGCACTTGTATGAATACGTACGTGACCAGTTTTCCTGTTGCCAAAAGTTAAACACTTCACCTCTGGTCTAGGTTCATCAAGTTTTACCTAGCCCATCGTTATCCAGATCACGTAAGTATATGTCTCCTCCAAAACGAGAAAACCTCCTGTCCCCACTGAATGCGCTGAGCAGAGAAGGCTTGGTGCTGTTTGACAGATCATATACCAGAGCCAGTCCAGCTTGATGCAGCACTGAGGACATAAATAAAATCCTTGACAGGCTGTCTGGGAAAAAAAAAAAATAACAGATGTTGAACATCAAATATAGGAAGTCAGGATTAATAAGTAATAAGATGTAAGTAATACTGGCATTACATAAAATGGACAAGATTAATATAATGTATCAAATAACACCAATTATATGGGATTAACACTAATTAGCATAGGAAAAAAAAATCTTTTAGTAGTACCAGGGGAGTACTGCTTTCAAATTAGACTTCTGCAGTTTGACATCCTAAATTCCTTACTGTCTATTGCCAGAGTGAGGACAAAATACTGTGTTGTTTCGATTCCAATAAATATGTGTCTACTAGAAAATCACTGTTACATAAATGCAAAGTAGTAATGCTGTTAAGTCCATTTTAAGGAAGGAAAAAGACCCACTGAAGTTGAGGCACATGTAGAAGAATCTACATATAAGGCAAATAAAGGTGATTACAGTGATTTCTAATTTTTTCTAATTACATGGCAATTTAAAGGTCTCTTTTTCCTTAACATTGTATCTCTCCTCAAGTCACGCAGAAACAAACATCCTAAAGCAGAAATGATCTCCAATTTTCAGAACATACCTGCAGTAGGTGCGCCCACCACCAAAACTTTCCTTGTGTTCCCAGCCACGGACAGCACACCACTGGCCAGAGACAAACCCATTCTGCCCATCTCCTGTTAGATTTTTAAAACACCTATGTAATTTCTACAGAATGTCACTTTACTACAAATTATTCACAAGGTCCCATAGTAAAGAAGCAGCCATACCTTGTCTCCAGTTATCTCAAACCAGCGCTTTGTACTTGGTGGGTTATAGCCATACACCTTCCCAACACTCTGTCTGACATCCGGCAAGAGGGGATTGCAGCTTGAATTACAATGCAAAATATATTTGTATGTAACAACACATAATTGTACATGTTCTCCCCTTTTACTTTGGAATAATAGTGCCTGACAAATTCTAGAAATCTACTTTAGTAATTCCCATACTTGTTCTAACTAATTACACAATACTTAGAGCACAGACTTGGTCTGTCTATCCACTTTTATATCATCCAATACATCTTCGTGTTTAATTTGCTTTTAAAAATGCTATCTCAAAGTACGAGCTATCCGTATGGTTATTTAAGGAACACTTACCCATCAGCCTCTTTGTGACCCCTCTTCCTTTCCAAGGAAACCCAAGAAATTCTTAGGTGTCCTTAAATAACAAAGACCTGCCCTAGAGAGCATCTAATATCCCTTGTCTTCATAAGGAAGGGTGAAGACATAAAAATACTAATGTAATAAAAGTATTCTAAGCAGAACAAAAAGGAAATTTCCTAAAAAAGCTGGAAGTCTAATCCATTGCAAATATTAAACCTTGCAGAAGTAGATCAGAGTGGAGAAGACTGCAAGCTGTCACATGCAACACACCTAGAACAAGTCTTCCATGTAGGGCTACCAATCAGCAGTAACGTCACGTTCTCCAGCTGGCAGCTGGCAAGTGAAAATCCAAACCAAGCATAGTTTTCTTCCCCCTCCACCATCCAGTTGGCATCCTGTACTGACAGAAGTCCTGAGAGACCAGAAAAAAAAAAAAAAGAGTTAAATCTTGGTGTGCCTTGGCAAAGAAAAACTCATTTGCAATCCTCCACTAATGCATCCTATGATGCAAGTTTCCCTGTGCAAAGTTACACTGTCCATGACATGGCATCAGTAGTTGTTGACTTTGTTTGCTCACCCTGCAGTTCTACTGGCTGGTGAAAGCTTTCATTTGACACAGCCTGTTTCTCAATCCTTCCAATAGCCTACATGAAGTACATGAAAGCTACCATTCAAGCGTGCCCTAAACTACTTACAGTTTATCAGAACTTGTAATTCTTCAAGGGTGCTGGGTGGAAGAGCTTCAGATCATTCTGGCTATAATTTAAATAACTCATTCTGTAATTCTGCTTTGGTTTTACAAAAATGTCAGCAGTGTTTTGAAACCCATGTTCTCATGGTTTCCAATTTTACATGAATTAGAATAAACTGCAACAGTTACGCATTATTGTAAATCTCAATTGCATGATTCTGACAAATCTGCCCATGCTTTATTATTTAGTTCTATATATGACATTTCCTCCCTCATTCACTAGAAACCTCATCCCTTTACTCATTAACTGTATTCACTTGTAGCATTCCTCTAGCCACATGAAGGAACGTACAGAATGATAAAGATTCATTTGTTGAGGTTCATTTGCAGTTTTCCAAGAAACAGCAGTGAGCCTACACTGGACTCACAATACATAGTTGAATCCATTGCTTTAGCAAGGTTTCCAACATAGTTTCCCACAATTTTTCTTGCATCCAATCTGGGACATTGCAGTCTGGATGGACAGAAAACCAGATGGGAAAAACCTGGTTGAGATGATCCCTCTGACAAGAGCAGAGAACCGTGTGTTGTTCTCTGAAAGCCTGCAACAAGAGGAGTGCCTTCAGGGATCAATTTTTTGATTCATCCTGTTGGACACTTTATTATAAATTATTTAGACAAGGCAACAAGATGTCTGTTTGTGAAGCTGGCAGATAACAGGAGATTGCAGTGGGGTGGTCCCATTCAGAGGCACCCAGGCAGGCTGGAGTAACAGGCTGACAGGAACCTCACAAAATTCAGTGAGGATGAATGCAAAGCGTGACCCTGGGAAAGGAGATTCCCTTGCACTGGTACAGCTGGGAACAGACTGGCTGAGGACCTGTTGTGTGGAAAAGGCCCTGGAGATCCTGGTGAGCAGAGAGCTGAGTGTGAGGCTCTGACAGCAGACAGCCAACAGTGCCTCAGACTATGTAACTAGGAGCATGGCAAAGAGAAGTAATTGTTCCTTAGATCGCACCTATAATACGATGTTCTGTAACAGGAAGGATGTTGACAAACTGGAGCAAGTTTAGTAGGGCTGTGTTCCATGCTTTCTGTGCCTGTAAGGTCACTATGCATGGTGGGAGGACAATAGACAATGAACATAAACTGAAACAAGAAAGGTTCATACTGGCTGTAACAAGAGATTTTTTTTTCCCTATGAGACCTGCCAAGAAGTGGAACAGCTGTCTAGAGTAGCTGTGCAATTTCTATCACTGGAGGTTTTAAGATGCAACTGGACAAAGCCTTGAGCAATTTGGTCTGGGTTCACAACTTATTTAGTAGGAGGGACACCCTTTGAGATCACTTCAGAACTGAATTATGCCATGATTAATTAGGAACAAATAACCAGTAACATAAAGTATCGGCTGGTCAATTTACTCAACAAATATTACCTTGGTTACTCCTGTTGAAATGAGAGTAAAATGCAAGCACAAATCCTCTCTGCTTCCCACCACCGGGTGCATATGGAGAGCCCACAACCAGATCAGCATTTCCATTTCCATCAACATCAGCTGCCAGGAGGGACCATCCAAGATTACAGTAGGAATACTGCAATAAACAGTTAGTTTAAGCCTGAAATAGAACTGAAACCATCAATTCTGTAGCAAAATAGAGCAACCTAATTCTAAAGAGCTAACTTTGCTTCTGACCAAATTACCCTCCCACTCCCTGGCTTCAGCTTTGTTTTCTTTGGTTTTTTTGTTTGGTTTGGGTTGGGGATTTTTTGGTAGTTTTTTCTGGTTTTGAGGGCTAAGCACCTTTTTATTCACCCTGCTGCCTTCCTGCACTGGGGTATAAATGTCTTTCCCAAATACAATCAATTAAAGCAAGCACCTGCTTGCTCCACCCCCATCAATCTAAATTTCCTTGCAATGATAAGTTGAATTTTAACATTCTTTTTTTAAGGTCATAAGCTCTTTCCCCCTTTATCTCACCTCCTGCCTGTGTAGCCCTGTATTAGGGTTGTATTACACAGCCCTGTATTAACCCTGTATTACACAGGGCTCCTGCCTCCTGCCCTGTGTAGCCCTGTAGCCTGTGTTAGCCTGGCTAACAGGATAGTATAAACAGGACATCACATTATCAATATACCTGACAAGTTATGGTAACATTTGGCTGAGGTGCCAAGCCTCTTCCCTCAGCTCCAAAGTAGACATACACAGCACCCTAAAACAGCAGAAAAAGAAAATAAGGCATGAGAGCACCTGCATGTATCAAGTATTAAATCCAAGGCAAATCACAAGGAATGGAACAGTTCTGCAAGGGCTATTCATACAACTTCATTTTACCTCTCAGATCCTTCCCATAATACTTTCTTTCCCACCCCAAACCTAAGAATATCCATGGGTAATGGGTACGGCTGTAACCAAGCAACAATGCAGAGATGTTAATTTTCATCATACTGTGTGTAAGGAACAAGGGCAGTATATTTATACTCATAATATACATGTTCGGATGGCTCAAATTTTGATAATTATTGTTTAATGTAATGGCAAACAGTGACAGGAACAACAGATGCACAAAATTTTCCAAGTGGTGAGTCTAAATAAAAGCAACATAAATTCTTATTTAGACAGCTAAATTAGTATCTAAAATTCTGAGGAGTTTTAAGCTTAATGGATATCATTTAAATCAAAACATTTTACCCCTCAGTTTGCACGGCTTAAACATACTCAGGACCATTATACAGGCTGATCTGGTAAGCTTGTCATTAAGCCTCTGTAACTTGATTATTTTAGCAAGTGTGTCTGTGTTCAAGTCACATTTTAGATATCATTTGTTGGCCTTGTGACAGCATATGACAAAACTCATTGACCCATGAGGCGCATTCCAGACTCTGTTCCTAAACAAAAAGGGTACATTTGTATTTCATTAATGGCCCCTTACATTTCCAGCATGTCAGTCCTGCAAAGTTGCAATCTGATTTCTAATGTGCAAAAAGGATACTGAAAGAGAAATACAGGTAGCTGTCATTGCTCTAGTCGAAGTACCCACAAAGGTTATAATCTTCTGTTTAAATTATGTCACCTTCAGCAACAACAGAAATGCTCTTTTTAATTTCAATGCTTAAAAAAATATGTATCAATAAAAACATACATTTTGGAGAGTTTAAAAAGAATAACAAACCCATGTTTGTAGCTTACTTTGTAAGTAAGAAACTGAGATCCCACAGAAGGTGCACCAATTGCCAGATCTGGCACTCCATCCTCATTGAAGTCCAGGACTGCCAAGGCAGAACCAAATCTTCCTGAAGGCTAAAACAAAAGGGATTGCTCTCATGTTTTCAAGTCAAAACCATGAAAACCAAATGTACATTTGCACAGGGAAGAGAAACAGATGACAAAAGTCTATCCAAACAATATTTTTCTTCTAAGTAATAACCCCTGTGACAATATACTAATTCAGAGTCAACTGCATTAAAATGAAGGACAACTGAATATAATATGATGCTGCTTTGCCATTTCCTCTTCTGAGTCCAGTGCAGCATTGATGTTAAGTTTATGGTCTTTTCTGTTGACAGCATTATAACTGGGAACTACTAAAACACTCTGTAAGAAGACAGCAGCTGTTATTTCACAGCTTATAACCACAGAAACAAATTAAAAGGAAATGTATCTCATTTCTCCCTATTATCTTCTTTGTGATTAAAGGTATTTTCTACAGAGGATCATATTTAACACTCAAAAGGGTCATTTGCTTCTACTTCTAGGTTACAAACCAGTCACCTTTATGTCAAATCAGAGTTTTCTCTTCTTTTTTTATCGATACTCTTACTACAGACAAAATCAATTGGGGAGAAGTTATCAATTAATGAAAAAATGCAGCCTCAAAGGAATTAAAACATATCAAATTAATAATTTTAGATTAAAAATGACAATAAACACAATATTTTCTTAAATGCATGGACCAGAACGAGCTATAGTGTGATTTACAGAGACATAAACCTGAGTTTTATTTAAAGACACTTTATGGTCTAATACTCACTTACTGGTACAATAATGGAAGTGAACCTATAGATCACCATCACTTCAATTATTCCTGGGACTTTAATAATGATTATTTTTCTTGAAAAGCATCAGGAGGAGTGTTTCAGGAATAATACTCATACACATTAATGATACCACTGCTCAGTCAAAACTAACCAATTTTCAGGAAAAAAAAAAAATTAAGTGACAAATATCTGCCTTGACCCCTTACCTGATGACCCTGTAGTACTTGGTCAGCTTTCCCATCCAGGTCCATGTCCTCTGGTGGCAAACCTGACTGGTTGCTATAGACCACATAAACCCTTCCTGTCTGAACATGGCCCATGGTGCTGTACCCTGGTGCTCCAGCCACCAGATCTTCATGTCCATCCTGGTTGAGGTCAGCTGAGATCAGTGCCCTGTACAGAAAGAAAGTCAACAAAATCAGCATTTCCAGACTATCACAACATTAGTGGAAAAAAATCCCATAATTCAGATAAACCAGGACATGTGCTTCCCCATATTGTTTTGTAAATATCTATACAGCACGTTTTATATATTTATTTGTGTTTTCTTGAATTAAGTGAAAGCAGAAGAATCATCTTCCATCAATGCATCTGAGATCTGTAGGAACTGCTTTTTACTGACTGAGAGCAATCAGAGCAAGGAGCATGAAAAAACGCTGCTTGCATATGTCAAAGAATACAAAAAAAAAAAAAGAAATTAAATATCTTTTCAACTGAACATCTGATTTAATTGACTGACTTAACAGGAGATAAGTAAAATGATCACAGGTCTCAGCAACATGCTGGAGTTTAGAGAGGGAACATGGAAAGAACTAACTACTGTTAATTTAGCCAGTGTGAAGTAAACTCAAGAATAAAATCCAAATTTTGAGACAAAATTAGGGAAGTTACATAAGCAGCAATAGAAATTTGTTCTATTACTCTTCTCTGTGGCAGGTCAAGGTAGAACCACATTGGCAAGGAGAGGGAATATGCCTTTCTCTGTCCTGAATCTATCTTTGAACTCCCTACTAGTCTAGAGTATTTCCAAGAAGTCTCCCTAGACATTATCAGTCATCAACTCATGAGAGGTGATTAATTTTGCACAAACATCATCCAACAACCAAAAAAGGTAGCAACGATCCTTTATGGTACAGAACTAGAGCCAATGTTAGTTCGAATGTTGGTTCCTTCCATTCTGAACTTAATCAACATCTGAACAAAAAATCTTATGAGTTAACTTGCTGTTCTGGACATACAATATAAGCCATTCCCTCAGATTTGTACCACTAACTGATTTGCATTGCCACCTTTGAAGAGTATCCAAAGGACCAACAATAATATTTTGGTATGTACTCAAAATTTTCAGAAATTAAGAGGAAGGTGGGATGAAAAAAATTACCAACCATCCAAGCCTAGCATAGGGTGAAGTCAGAAAATATGAAGCTGCTGGCTTGGAGATGTGCTTAGAAGATTTCTGATGTGTAGCTCCTAACGCTCTCCAGACATTGCTCTTAAAAGCATGGTTTATCAAGCGGAGGGATTTCTAAAATAAAAATAATAAGGGGACACAACAGTGGTTAAAACACAGGTTGAAACTCTACAATGCTTTGGGACACCTCAAAAATCAAGTCACCAATAGTGGAAATCACATGGATTTAAGAAGAGTTTGACTTAGATCATAAGTACCAATTTAGATAGACAGAAATCAGTGTGCTCTAAAGGGAGCAGTACTAATCATTCACTGCTATGCTTAGCTGGGAGTTCTTAACCCAAAAAAGGCCATCGTATGTTTGTAAAATGTAAATACTAAATATATACGTTGTAATTTTTGGCACTGCAGGATTTATCCTAACTTCACTATACAATGAGCAAAGTTTAAAAATTGAGTATTTATGATGTAGATATATAGATTAACAGTGGTACTGGAATGTCCATGAAGTCAGCTACTGTTAATATCCAGAGATCCTGCTCTATCACACAGCATTTCAGACAGAAACAAAACCAATTTTCTATAGAGATGAATTATACTTGACACATCTGTTATTTCTCACTTACTGTTGCCCAAGGCTGTATGTTGAAATGAACTCCTCTCTCTGTATAGTTTATATTCTTCTCAAGTGTTTCTGTAAGCAAAGAAGTTGTATTCTTGTGATGTTCATGTTTTGATTGTTTGTTTCTGCTAAAATAAAGAAGGCAGTGATAAGAATTAATATAACTGAAATAATGACTCAAGGTAAAAGTCACTCTTAGGTTCTGCACAGTTCCTTTATACAAAGCTTAGTTATGCTTAAAGAATCTCTAATTCAACACAAAAATATTACCCAAAATATCTCTAATTTTCAGTAGCTCACTGTCCACATAAGCAGGAGACTCTCATCACTGAAGCTTTAAACCATCAGAGTTATACATACATGTGGTTGTCCTTGTGCTCCTTTGTGCAGTTTATGAACAGAGGGTTCTCAGGAATGTAGCAGTCACTGAAGAAAAAATACACAGAATGCACTTTTAAAATTTTACCACAATAGAAGTGAAACTAAAAATACAACTTTTACCCTTACTGATTCTTCTGTTAAAAGTAATCAGTTTTCTCAAGAAAATCAAAATCAGACCATCATCATAACCCTTAGAAACCCCTATGATGTTTATCTGATGACTTTGATTAGGTTCTGTATGAATATCACGTCTATATAGAGCTTTTGAAGGAAACTTATTATAACAAGCATGTATATTAATCTAAACCACTTTTAATAAAAGTGCCATTCTGGAACAAAGAATGTAACAGATTGTATTTCATTCTGTATTTCAAACAGACTTTCCCAAAATAACAACAGCGATATTTTCCATATAAATGGATGGATTAATTGTTACTGTTGGTCTTCTGAAGTTATTTACAGAAAGGTTGTATTTGTAAGAGAGCTGTACAAGGTTAAATGTCTATAAAAATATGAAATTATGAGTAGAAGCCTGAGCTTAAACACTGGAATATATACTCCTACTCTTTCTAATCTTATTTGCCTTCAGAGTCTGAAGGTAATATCTGACCTCTCCTCAAAAGGGACATCTTTGCTGACTGATGGCAGCAGCCAAAAATTGCAAGCTCATATTGTCCAGGCAGAACCTCAGGGCATGGCTATGCAACATTTAACCAAACTCCTGAGTATGTCTTAAAGAATGCCCAAATTTTCTCTGCTAAGTATCACCTGGGCATGCCAGAGGCATGCCAGGACAAAGGAGCATGAGCATGTAAAAAGTACAAATTCAAGGCCTGTGTAATCCTGTGCACCCAGGTAAAAGGCAGCCATGGAAATCCCCTTGTCCAAGTGAGGATCTAAAGCTCAGCACCTCTTCTAGGAAAGATCCTGCCTTAAGAAGAACAGCTAAGTGGATGTCAGGACTTGACTACTGCATTTCATGGTTAAGAACACACACTATACCTGGTTCCATTCGCTAGCATATGGCTCGTCAGCTCAAAAATATTGTTGGTCCAGAATGCCATGTCATCCACTCCTCCAAGGAAATATTCATGGAACTTCTCCACCAGAAATGGAGATTTACTAGCAAATGCTGGAAAAAGCTGAGAGACAGGCAACATCCTCAGTAAGATGAATCACATCATCTCCATGCTACATGTTCATTTTTATAAAGAAAACAGAAAACTAACCTTGCCAACAAGAAGTCTTTCTCCATGCCTGAAAAAGAAAATCAGAAATAAAACTTACTTTAATACTTAATTATTCAAATAGTTATTTTCAAATGTCCTATATGGTAAATACTATGGCAAGTCACTACATTTCTGTGTTGGTGGTTAATATATTTTTAAAGTTGTAATGTAAAAAGTAATGATATAAACTTTATTGCCCTTAATTTTGAAGGATTCACACTTTTTTGTAAATGTTGTGTGACTATTGGCAATTACTTGAAATACAGGATACAGCTAAGCTGTTCAGAATATTCAAAAGCAGACACTGCCAGATATCCAAAGTCTCTTGAATTATTCTTGGACTTGAAGGAATGTACATAAAGTCTAGATAAGGCATGTATCTCAGTGCATGATAATTATACTGCTAACTCACCACAGTGCAATGGTACTTGAAGACACAGCTGTTCTCAAATAAATACCAACACAATAAACACATTAAATGTATAAATGCATTAAATAGCCAAGATTCACCATCTGTGGTCTAATAATTAATTTAACAGTCATTAGGTAGTTCAAATTTGAATCCCATTCATTAAAAAAATTCAGATGTTCTGTGATTTTGGGGTCTAGGACAGAGTCTTCCTTGCTGACATCAATGTGTACAGCGTTTCAAACACGATTTCAAATATGATTATCGTATTTCCCCTACATATATTTCACTTACAAAAGCTCTGGAAGATATATTCAACTTACAGTTCAAAAAACAGGAGATAAGTACATTCAGCAATTGTGCTTTCAGTTATGATCTCTTTTCCATAAAATTCCTTATAGATAGCTGCTAGGTCTTTGACAGGTACATACCTAAAACCAAAAAGAATGCATTACAACAAAAGATGTTCCACATCACCCAATAAAAGACTGCCATTCTTGTAATAACAACAGCCTATAAAGTATTCTGAATTTCAAAAGACTACATAAGGCTATGATTTACAAATACCAGGATTGCACATGCAGGTGTGAGGGGAAAAAAAAAAAAAAAAAAAAAAAAAAGTGGATATCTAAATCTTGTGCTAATTTTTATGCTTTTAAAACTGTCTGAATTCAACATACTCAACTTCCAAAACTTTAAATGAATCTCACTGAGATTGCCATTTAACTAGCTGCTAGGACATTACAGCAAAAGGTTTTCACTAGATATTTTATATATAACTATTTCTAATTTAAGACATAAATAATTTAATCTTTTTTTGCTGTGTTTCTATACATAAAACTCTTTTCTGTTTTTCCATTTTTTTCTGTCAGGGAACAGGAAATATGCATATAAGAAATACCAAACTCATAACATTTAAAATAGTTGCAATGTTTTCTTTTGAAGGAAAAATAAAGCACAGCATTTTGTTAAAACAAATTAATACAGAGTTATGTAATAGTATATGTAATTTTATTATATATGATTATACAAAAATAAGCATTAAATATTAAAGAAGGCAACCTCATTTTCTTACCAACTCGATGCCAGGTAGCTGAAGTCCAGCTCAAACTGACTCACTACATCTCCTCCTGAGGATGAAAGAATGAAAAAAACCCACATAGTCCAACAAACAAAACCTGTTAAGTATCTGTCATGGGTAATGGTGTGCATGAAGGGTAAAATGTATGGTTATGTATGGCTCTTCTATATGCACTTATATGGCATGTCTTCCAGCTATATATTTAGAATATACCAATGGTCCACATGAAAGTATGCTGCACATTTTGTACCTCCGGAAAATAATCTGTGATTTAAAATCACAGTAGTGACTCCATCTGAATCTTAGCATCCTCTGGTCTGCATTTTGGCTTTAATCCAAATGTCCATATGCTTTATCACATCTCCTAAAACCTGAGGACAGCTACAGCAGGGTTTTGCAAGCCATGGGGGGAGGGCAAGAATACAGTGTCCATAAGCCATTCTTAACTCCTGCGTTGCACAGGACAAGAGCCAGAATCAACCACCACGGGTTTGAAGAGGACTAGTTATTCTAATACAAGGATCTATGACTGGCAAACAGAAACATTACCAAAATCTCCAACACTGTGAGCTTCTGAGTATGAACCATGAAAATCAATCTGGAGAAAGAGAAAAACAAGAGAACTGCCTGTTTCTTTCAATATGAGAAGAAACAAAATCTCCAAGCAACACTTGTGTTTACAGGCCACAAACCTGATCAGCTTCACTCTTATGAAGTTTGTGACATTGTGTCTCTCTAAAAATCTTCCTGAAACAGGGCTCCAACTTTTCTCTTTCCTCCCCACCACAGTCCAAAGCAAAGCTATCCATTCCAATAAATCCAGTTGTATCAATAAATAAAATAATACAGGCTTACTTCTCCCATGGCCTTTAGAAATCCTTGGTCGATGTCCAGGCTATGCCAGCTAACATCTGCCACCATATGTGAAGCAATTCCAAACAGGAAAGCCACCAGCTTCTCTGTAGCCTACACAACAACAATCCACTTGTCCGTCATTTTACTCCTGTCTTTAAGAAAATGTTAGCATTTTCCATATGTGCGTTGTGCAAGGATACAGGTGAGTAGCTCTTACAGCCCAAGAGTTTACCAGGTCTAAGTGCTGACCTCTCACTGCTTGATGCTGTGGTCAGCTTTGGTAACTTCAGAAGCTTTAAGCAGTTTATACAGCCCAAGGCCATAGAATTACATGCTTGATATGAACGTTTGCATACTTCAAGCTAAATGTGTACTAAACTGTTTTTCTGGACCAAGGATAAACTTCCAAGGACTGAACTCCCTCTGTCACCATGGTTGTTGTGTAGGCAGATAGAAGAGTGAAATACATTCCTCTGCACGCTCACTTTTGACAAATTATTTTTCCTCTCCTCCTACATAGCTCACAGACCATTAACAAGAGCAAATCTGGACTAAGTTCAAGATTTCACAAGTGACAAGTCCAAAAGGTGTCTGGTTTTCAAATGGCAAACCATCAACCAGATCTCACAGGAATGCAATACCACCAATCATATTTAAAAGTTTGGACCTATGAAATGTATCATAAGCACCAGACCATAGTGGAGAAAACTGACAGACTTTATATGGAAACTGTAAAATTTTGGGGTGGTAAAGCTTAAAAAGGATTTCAAGCATTCCTACATAAGCAGAGTCTTTAATATAAAAATGTTGGTTTTTTTCTACACCTCACCAGGGATGAAATTACAACTAGTGAAGGTGAAGAAAACAGTTGAAAACAAAGTCAATCAAGCAAAAGTTAACCAATTTTCTTACCTTTTCCCAAGGCTGAGGATAATTCCTTCTGATGTAGTCAATACTTGCTTTGAGAAATGGTGACCAGTGAGTGTCTTCACTCACATCATGGAACATTCCTATTGCAATAAAATTTATAACAATATTTGATTTATTCTTTGGGGGAAAATGAAATAGAAAAAATAAAAAGAAAGGGTTTTCTCCATTAAAAACCCCATAGACTTTAGTTCAGTTTCATGTCAGACAGATGATACATTTTGCACTCCAGCTAATGAAAAGAGACAAAATGAGACTTATTTTTAGCTGATTTATACTATCAAAACAGATACTAGATTTACCTTCTATGATTTTGGCTTGAAACATCTGAAAATGCCTGCTCCTTTTCTCTGTGCCTGTGAGTAGGTACAGTACAATCAAAAGCTGCCTCCCAAGCCGAGAAGATAAAGAGAGCTAACAGAGAACCTGTTGACTAAATTAATCCATCCACTTGTATGGCAGAAAAGCTGTAGGGAATGGCAGCCAACTCAAAATGTCATGTTTTCTGGCAGGTATCAGTTTCCACAGGGCAGAAGAGGGCTATGTCATCATTATCATCACAATAATTTTCAACAGAAAGGCAAACTAGCCAAGATACAGTCAGTGTAGGAGGAGAAGAAGGGAGGAAAGCGGGAAAAATCAGGTTTCATTTAAAGAATCAATTACTACTCTCATCTGAATTTAGGTAGAGAAGATTGTGTAAGATCTAACACAAGTGACTTTGCCTAAAAATTTCTGTGTACCTACATAAAGATAAGTTCAAAGGGATGTTGACATAAAGAGATCAAGCAGCACACAGTGTTAAATTCTCTAAGGGGGAAGAAGGTAGGCAGGAGATTGTTCAGACCATCAGTACTCTTGGAGGAAGAGTGTGTGTTTGTTGGACACAGCAACGTAAAACTGCACAATGTTAGGGCAGATTAAACACTGAGAGAGCAGGCCTTGAGAGTAATTCAGATACCTTTTGGCCTCTTGACATTTTACAATGCAGCTAAACTAGACAAAAGAAGAATGGTACTTGCTTGGCCAAAATCAGAGTAGCCTTCTACATCTAAGCTTGTCTCCTGTCCAAAGAGGCAGTCTGGATGGGTTTGCTGTAGATGGCTTTGTTCTTGATCTTGTCACACTCTATTAAAACAGCTGAGGTATGAAGAGACACTTATTTCTTCCATATTGGCTAAGGAGACTGCTCTAGTTGTCCAACTCTAACAAGGCAAGATGGACTCCAATGTTAGTGAAGGCATGAAGATTGGATACTGCAGATAGAGAATCTCTGACCTGGTATAAGACAGGTCAAAATGGTTAGAAGGGAAAGACGAGGTAGGTAGATATAACCAAGCTGAAGTAGGAACTGAAAAAAGTCCCAGGAGAACATCAGTCATGAAAACAAGGAAAACAAGACTGAAGCTTGGGACCAGAAGATGACAGAGCCAGGTGTGACGCAGAGCCGTCATGAGGGAGACGCAGTGATCACCATGGAGTCAAAGTGGGAAAAGAGGAAGTTTAATTTTTCTTACAGCTTATATAGATTTCTAGAAAAGAGACCATATTGGAAGACTGAGGTTCAACCTCTTCATTTCCACTGGTCTTAGAAAATGTCCATCAATTATCCTTTCACAGAAAGGAATGTAAACAAGATAAAGAATTCTGTAAACATTCCTTTGTTTACATGAAATTTCTGACTCCAAGAGCTTGAAGGCTGGAAGGCAAGACAACAGCCAAGCAGAAAACCGAGTCCAGTGACCCGAGGAGTGACAAAGGAAGACAAAACCAGTATTAAATGCCAGAACAGAGAGGTGATCTGGATGTGAACTGAGCACATCAGGATATGAACCAAACAGCCTGCAACTGGCATAACCCACAGGCAGCATCAACAACCTCTGTCTGAGAAAAATGAGAACACTGGCTGCAACTGTGTGATTTGGCTATAAACCAAACAAAGATCCTAAGTACACCTCAAATTTAATGGAATTTGCATGGCCCACTAAAATAAGCTACTTCCAATACTTTAAAATTCCACTAATATCTCAACAATATTGAAGCCAGTAAGGCCATATATCCTCACACAAAGTACTTGTCACTGCCCTATCTCTAGTATCTGCCTAAACACCCTAAATAACTTGTAGCTGGAGGACAGGCTCTTTATCTAGTTTGCTAACTGCTCACTATCCAGATTTACTCTTTCAGTAGCAAATATCCTAAAGCAAGGCCTAGCTGGCTATTTTATAGCTCTAATGTTACTGGAGAAGCTGATTATGATCAAGAGTTAACCTTTCAGAGCTGAAAAATCAGGGGACCACTTGCAAGTCAAGACATACTTTTTACAGCTTTTTCAAGAGGGTGCTAATTTTGTAGTGCAGTCATTTGATCTGCAAGCAGCAAAATTAAGACTGGCATTAATTTCCAACAAGAAGAGTAAAAGGCAAAAGACTGCACTATGGAAAAAGAAAGGCTATAAACTGGGATGTTATTAACCCTTGCCCACCCACCCCCAGCAAGTCCTACACTATTTTGTTGCTGTGGGATTTTTAGATTCTCCTATCCTCTTTTTGACTGATCTGACAGAAACTAATAATTTTTAATACAGAAATAGCTTTAGGCCTTCCCTAAGATTTATTTAAAAAGGACCATTTTGTCCTCTCTGCACTCAGTAATCTGACCTAATTTAGTCAAACAGCATCCTTATATCAAATTGCCCTACCCATTAAATAGTTAAAATTACCCAAGTTACTTTCTAAAACACTTTCCAATGTGTTATTTCATTATAAAGTTCTATAAAAAGGCTCAAAAAAAAAGGTGGATAGTTTTTTGCAGGAAAGCATTTTTGGCCATACTTCATTTCTTACACCATAACCATTTTTAACCCACTAAATTCTGTAGGATTTCCACATAAAAATGCAGTTGTTATAAGATTGGACTTATAAAGTTTCTCTTACCCTGTTTGCAGATTGGAGGATAAAAGGCATCAGGATAAATGCTCCCAGCCTGAAAAGCATCTTGGTGATTTAGTAATAACTGGGGAAAGGATGGGGGAAAAGGAATCAGAATGCTACTGCACACCACAAAACCACATTTTACTGCCAACATCAAAGATACATTCTAAAGAGACAGCAAAATACAACTATTATCTTGGTGAAATACACCATGTGGTGCAAAAAACCTTGCTGTCATATTGCTGTCCTTAGGTTTATTAAATCTGCTTTCCCAAAGTCCTCTACTGATTATTCTAATACAACTGCTCACATAGAACATGACTAAAGGAGATAGGAAAACATGCAAGAAACCACACAAAGTATATATATACACACATTGGTATAATTGCTATATTTCTGTAATAATATTCCGAAGAGGCCAAATTATTTTGAATAAAAAAACGTAAAAATACAGTCTGGGCACAATACTGACACACACGTTACTGAGAATAATAAAGAAAGGCAAGAAGACAGAAAGAAAAACATTCAGAAGAAAGGTGTACAAAATAAAGCAATAATATGCTTCCTACCTGTCTATAATTAACACTCCCTTCATGCTTAATGAAAAATTCCAGAGCTCTATGTGCTGAAAAACAATATATTGAAGTGTTGATTTATAGGTATTGTGTCCAGGCCCACATTTTGTCAGAAGCACTAGCAGAATCAGAAGACACCACACTTTCATACCTAGGCAAAGCACCACGTGCATGAAACACCATTTCTCACAGAACTGTGAGAGGCTGTTTTCTCACCTAGGGAGCTAATAAGGAAGTGCTCTTTCTGCAGCACGTCTTCAGTCTCCCTCGAATCCCTAGCTCTCAAACTGACCAAGCTGAAATCACAGGGAAATGAACTCCCCCTGTCCAGAAATGAGCTACAGCAGTGAACAGACAGGACCACACCCAGCACATGTAATTGCGGACCATAAAGTTCTAGCTGTACTGTATTCAAGCTTCATTGTTGCCCTTAACAGTGAAAAAGGTATGTTGGGAATCAATGTGGGTGTTTGAGAGCTTGATTAATTTTTAACAGACATGAAAAGTAACAAAAATCTAAAGTCAGCAAAGCAAATAACACTAATTAATCACTGAATTGGCTGATATTCTTACTGCCAAAATCTTTATTTAGATGGCATAACAAGTGAATGAAACAAACTGACATCCTTTTCTGTAATGACGTCTCCTAATTAATACTAGATCCCAGGAATAATCTATCAACACTATTCTAAAAATACCCAACATTTCCTCTAAAGCTATTTACAAAGATTGAAGTTATTTAATTCCTTACCAAATAAATCACATCACGACCCCCCCCCCCAAAAAAAAAAAAACAAACCAAACAACAAAACAAACAAGCAAAAACGTCCCCCCACCAAATCCAAAACAATCTATTACTATTCTGGAACAAGATCTAGACAAAACTGTGGGGTTTGAATGATCTTTCACTTTGAATTTTGACCAATAATCTAAATCATCCTTATACAAATAAAATACTTTATAAACCAGCCTTGCACCAGAAGAGAAACAACAACAACAAAATAATAAGTAATAATCTAAAATTTTAAGGCTCAGACATTTCTACAGACATCACATCTCTGATTTCAGTGTGGGAGAGCCTCAGTTTAGCAGTTTGCTTTTTCTGCCTCACACCTCCCACACACTTCTCTCACTATTCAAGTGGGCCCAGATTCTACAACTCCTTTACAAGGAATTTTATGCCAGATCCCCATAGTCCCACAGAACCTCACAAGTCTGGCAGGAACCCCTAGGGCAAAGAGCTTCCCACCCAGACCTGCACGGCATGGCAAGGCCATGCAAGTAGGACACAGCACAGCTCTGCCAAGCACACTGAACACCATCAACATTCTGAACAGGCAGGGCTTTCCACCATCTTAAAAGCACTTTCAAAACTATGTCCAGGATTTCTTTGGTGCTGGCTTTGAGTGAGAGGAATTCCTTTCTACGGTTTGTTGTTGGTTTTGGTTTTTTTTTTTTTATTTGGTTTTTTTTTTTTTTTTGGGGGGGGGGGGGTTGCTGGGTTTTTGGGTTTTTTTGCTTGTTTTTGTTTTCCTGGAGTACTCTGTGTCTGAATTTTGGAAATATTTTCATTTTATCGTCATAGACTTTTATGTGAACAACAGTAAGAGCACTCATTTTAGCAGAAACAGAGCTGATCACAGTTTAGTGTAATTTTCCAACAACTGGACAAAACTTGTTGTAAACTATGACCCAATGCTGTACACACAACTCTGCAGACAACCAAGATTATATAAATATTATGTATTATATTATATAAACACAAGTTTTCTGCAACCTGCTCCCTTGAGTAGAAAAAAAAAAAATTACTGCTTTGGGACAGATCTGTAAACTTGTTTCTCTCTGCAGATTTTTTTTTTCAAACACACTCTATTCTGGCAAATCTGTTATTTCAAGTCCTCAGACGCTCATGCTCAGTAATTAGAGCCCTGAGCTTGCAGAGTTGTGTGCACTTGCCTAACCTCAGGCAGCGTGACTTCTCCTACAGATTATTATGGGTTTCTTGATACATTGTTAGGAAAAGCAAATTGTTCCAGGATGCTGACCATGGGTACAAGAATCAGTAAGGGAACGCACTCCAGTCTCAAACACCATGAATAAGCCCAGTCTTTAAATTGTTCAAAGTTGAATGTATTCAGTACTTAAAGTCTGAGAAAATTACCTGAATAAAGGCAACATCCTATGTTTTGCCATCTGTTTGAGCAATGGATTTAGAAACAAAACCAGAAGAATAAACAATTAAAACTGTCAAATATTATGAGTAGCTGTTTCAGAATAACCTCACACTGCTCATGTTTGTGCTTGCAATAACTGTGGAAGAAACCAGATTTTAAAAATAGCACAGGCAAACAAGAAATTCAAAACAGAAATATTTCTCCATTTTGATGTTCACTCAGTTCTCTCCTTCATTCTCTACAAATCTAGGCTCTTCTGGCTACAGAGAGCAACCTAACAGAAAGACACACAGAACAAAAGTTTTATAATGTTAGTTACAGATAGAAACACATTACAGAATTTTATCTACTTGTGCAGGTATGGTATAATTAATACAGAGTGATTTGTAAACAGAGTTACCACAAAGGACTTGTGCTATTCTTTAGTTTAAATATAATTATCCCATGAATTGCCTAAAGTATTTATTTTCTTTCTCCAAGCCAAACTCTGTCTGCGCACGACTAACAGACAAAAACATTCCAGTTACATAATGACCGTGTCTTAGGAGATGGAAAAATACGCAACCCAAGTCAACTCAAAGCATTTTACTTACAAAAACAATAAAATTTCAAACTCCAAAATCAAATTACTCATTCATCCTGTTATTCACATTTTTTTGAACTATGTCGACTGCTCGCTACTTTAACATTATTTCCTCCCTCTGCTTTCCAGCTGAATCTGAATTTACTTCTCTTCACAAGAAATTAAAAACACAAGAAAATCCATTTTGAACATATCTTACCTATTTCAACATGTGTTGAAATTCCACACGGGACACATCTTTGACAGAAATGGTAGAGGATAACCAGCAAGACAGACCAAATCTTCAGGTCAATCATGATGCTGGCTCCAACTGTGGTTTTCAGAAGCCTGGAGCAGTAGCACTGTGACCTTTGAAATGTAGGTTACGGAGCATGCCTTTTCTTTCACACATATTGCTGACACAGCAGGCAAACCACTGCCAAATTTGAAAGACTATTTTATACCAATGCTTTCTTTTACTGCAAATAAAGTAATTTATAGAAAAAAAAGAAAGAAATTGTGGGCATTCTTCCCACTTGAATTCTGTAATGTCTCTGGCATTTGAGCAGTGTAATCAGTGCATCACTGCACAGCAGCAGGGAGATTTCTGTTAAATCCAACAGCATGGCAAAGAGTATCCTCTCAGAGTTTGTCCACCTCATAGTTACAGCAACTACATCCCATTTCACAAAAGGAATTAAAGCCAACTGCCAAAGCAGTATTAAAAGAAAAACACTAGCTCCTGAGTTGCAGGTAATACACATTCATAACCTTTGGTGAGCTGATAGGATATTACGCACTTACTTCGGGGTCTTCTGATCAGTATTGAAAGCCCAGCTGGTATGTGGGAGAAGTTCTCCTGCCAAGTGTACTGCTATGAACTCCTGGCTACAGAGGCTGGGCACACTGCCTTTCCCAGCCAGCTTTCACGCATATGGCACAGCCGCACCAGTGCCCACGGAGCTGGTGGCACTGGGAGGAGCTTAGCATGGCCCCTGTGCCAGAGACTGAGCAGCTATCACGGGACCCAGTGGCCCACAGGCTTCCATGGGCTAGTGCTCCTGCAGTAAAGCACAAGCTATAGCCTGAAGAAGAGGAGACGGAGAGCCGTGAAACCTTATCACAGTCTGCGACTCCCTCACGAAGGGAAGAGGAGGGGCAGATACTGATCTCTTCTCTGTGGCGATCAGTGACAGGACGCGAGGAAATGGCATGAGTGTCAGGAGTGGTTTGGGTTGGGTATTAGGGGAAGGTTCTTCACGCAGAGGGCGGTTGGGCACTGGAACAGGCTCCCCAAGGAAGCGGTCAGACCACCAAGCCTGACAGAGTTCAAGAAGCATTTGGACAACGCCCTCAGGCACATGGTGTGACACTTGGCGTGTGCTGTGCAGGGCCAGGTGCTGGACTTGGATGATCCCTGTGGGCTCCTTGCAACACAGGATATTCCGTGACTCTAAGCCGCCCCTCTCCCCACGAAGCGGGGGTCCCGATGTGGCGCAGAAAACGAGGCTCCGGGATGCAGAACCCTTCTCCCGCCCCTCCCGGCTACGCTCCCACCCCTGCCCGGGCAGACCGGGCGTCCCTGGCCGGGTGCCACCGCCCCCGTGCCCCGGCAAACGCCGCTTCTAGCCCGCCCCCCCGGCAGCTCCTCCTCCGGGGCGGTGCGGCTGGGCCGTGCGGGGCCGTGCCGGGCCCTGTCGCCGGAGCGCGGCCATGGCCACCCTCCTGCCGTGGGGCGCCGCCGCCGCCCGCCGCCGCCTCCTGCTGCG
>VZUI01094206.1:0-25477 GCA_013401135.1 Cettia cetti
GTGGGTACCGGGGGGGGGGGGGGCTCCCAGGAAGGTGTCTGCTGTATCGCCGGCGGCAGCTAAGCCGGCCGGACAGTGTCGCGGTGGCTGGGTTCCTTTGCGGTTTGCGGGGACATTGCACAAGGAGGGGAACAGGCTGTCCCAGCCTGGGGTGGGAGCCTCTGCTGTAAACAACGCACGGCCCTGCCCCTTCCCCAGAGGCAGAGCCTTCGGCATGGCTCTACGGCTGTTACGGGTTAACACGGTTTGGTTTTCAGTTGAGGAAAACACGGAATACCGCCCTGTTAAGGACCTTTTGGATTCCTTTGAAAAAGGACAGACCTATCAGGGGCCAGTTCTTGAATATTGGCATGTAGTTTGACCACTAAGAAAACAGTATGCTACTATTGGGAAATGCCCTCTCTAAAGTTAAGGATGGGTGGGAGCCGGGTAACACCGCGCAGCGGCGGCCGCAGGGGCCGGACTTGTGCAGGCCTCGCTGCGCCTGGGCGGCCGGGCCTGCGGGCCGCTTCCCCCCGCTGCCGCCGCGGGGAAGCGACCCAGCCATGCCTGAGCCCGATCACAGTGGGGGAGGGGAGGAAAAACTCCGGCAGCAGCTACCCGTGTCGCTGGCCGGGGCTGGAGGGATGTTCCCCTCAACCCTTCCTCAGGGAGCAGCCGTGAGCGGCCCACGCCATGAGACCGAGGAGTGGAAAAAAGGCATCCACCAACCTCCCCCACCGCGTGGCTTAGAAAGTTTTACAGCTCCCGCCGGCTGAGACCACGTCTCCCTCGCAGGCCTCTTTAACTCTTTCCTGCCAGCAGATGGAACCTCCAGAGCCCTGGCCTTTGCCGAAGTGAAAACAAGATAAAGTGATTGAACCATAAAGAGACATAGCATGAGACTAAGTCAGTGAAGAGAGAGTGAAGAGACTCTTTGGGGCGAAGGACAAGGAGCTGCCTAATGTAGCTGGATATTTTCTAGTAATATGGAGAATGGATTTTTTTTTTTTCCTGTAACATATAGATGCTGTTTGGGGGGGATGTGAAGTGCTTAGTATAAGTGACTTGAAGTTTTTTGCTTCTAAAGAAAAAGGAGACTTTTAGTTTTGAGATGAAGATGATTTTGGAAACAATAGAAGAGAATCTAGAGGAGGTATTCTTAAACAATACTCCTAATAAGCAGATTATTACCCATGTGCAGTGTTGGGAAAGCTCCTAATGGGTAGGATTTTCACAGTTTACAGAGCCTCCTTTCTGTCTACTGCAGATGTGTGGCATTGGAAGACACCAGAGGACTGTTCCTTGTGTGACCATGTCTCCATGAGACTCAGAGAGACTCCTTTCCTATAATAACTGATGAAAGATTATTTTTAAATGGTAAAACTGACTGAAATTACTTGTTTTGTCTTTTTATGTTGTGTGTAGAAAAGTGAATACTTGCAGCGGAGAGAAGGATGTCTTTGAAAGTTTCATTTGTTGTTTTATTTGTTTTCTTTCTTTTCTTATTTTCTTCTTAATTTGTGTGAATAAACTATCTTTTGTAATTTTAAGGTAAGCCTGTTTTGCTTTCTGAGTTCTCCTAGTCATGCATAAAATTGCAAACACTAAAACCATCACATTATTGGTTCATTGGCTGGAAATCGAACCAAAAATTGTCCAACATGAAACTTTTACATAATTTGGTGTTTCCACCCAGTTGCGAACTAAAACCCTTACAACGGCACAGAGGGCATTACCCAGGATCGGCACTGGGGCACAGCAGGGGAGGCGCTTCTCCATTCCAGTGCCTGGGTCCAGAGGGACAGTGCAGAGGTGACACAGGAAAGTGTCTTTGTACCTGCTCCTTTGAGCCCATGCTAAGTAAAGCATGGCTGGCAGCTTGCCTTGTCCCCTCGGAGGCATGGCTGAGGGGACAGGATGCACCATGCTGACACCTGGGAAATCCCCACACTGCTCAGGCAGGGTCAGGCCCTTCCTTGGTGAGCAGAGCAGCAGGAATCCAGCCGGAGCACATGCCCTGCAGCATGCTGAATCCCTTCCAGGGAAGCCAATCATGGAAATAACCTGAGATGTGAAAGGGCTTCTGGTGATTAGCCAGCTCCCAGCAGAGCTGATTCGGGTCTTCTCTCCCTCCTACCATGTGAACCTTTTTCCACTGCCTGCAAAGCAAGCCTCAATATCCATCCTGCCATGTAGTACCCCCTCTCTGAGCCCAGGCATAAGGCACCTTCCGCCACACAGAGCTCGAACTTGGTCACGTACTGTCTTTGCAGCAGCAACAGCCTCCACATCTGACACCCTGGTTCAATTTTTAAAGCTATACCAACCATTTGCAGTTACAAAAAAAAAAGGTGGGAGTATTTTTTTTTTCTACTGCTCTGCCCTACTGTGTTGGGTTCCAGCAGAAGTGAAACTGGCAGGGACATAGCCTGCTCTGCCTTGGGGCCGTGAACATCCCTTTGAGTCCCAGCAGTGTCTCACCAGTAGGAGAGGCAGCTCCCACCCTGCCTAGGTGACCCTCAGTGCTTGGAGCTGCTCTCCTCCCCAGCAGCTGCCCCTCAGCCTCTCTGCCTGCCTGTCTGCTCATTCCCTTCCCCTAACTGACCGCTCTGGGCAGAGGAGGTGCTGAAAGCAAGTGCTCCTGAGTTACTGGATATACAGACTCAGCAATTCCATAAAAAGAGAGAACTGCATTAAAACCTTTTTCAAGGAAGATATCCAGAGACAGGAAACAAGGTTCATTTATATTGGCCAACAATAAAGTAATTGCAGTGGGGGTTATGGCTCTTGTGGAATGAGTTCCTCCTTTTGTCTAGAGTGAGTCCTGGTGGAGCAGAATCAATTTCTTTGGAACTGGAAAATACATGTGACCTGCATGGCTCTTGTTTGGCTTTAGCTGGAAGCAAGCAGAGTAATTTCTGCAGAAAACCTAGCCAAGGCAATCCTGCTTATGAGCAGGACAGGGTAAGAAAAGATTTATAATGATTATAATGATCCAAGAGGCAGTGGACACAATTAGACATGTTCCTGAAACACTGGTGGAAGTTCCTAAAGGATGTTAATAAGTCAGGAGGAAGTTCCTCTGGCATATTCCTGGACCTGTCTCATAAAGACTTAAAGGTAAAGACAGACAAATTGTGTAAGTAATGTTGTAACAAATAACAAATATAACAAATCGTTACTTGTGTATAAATGGTATATGAAAATTCACAGCCAGAGCAAAATCTGCATGCGAGGAGAGCGTCTGGCACAGGAGCTGGGAGGTTGTGAGCCACACTCCCACTCAGCCCACCAGGGACCTCATCGCACCTCAGCCTCCTTTGTCCTTCACCAGTGTAGGTGCTGCCACGTGGTGGGTGAGAGAGATCTTGGTGCTCTGGGCACCATGGACTGGGGCTGAACACTTTTCAGGGGGCCCTTCTCCTCCTTCTCAGGCAAGCCTGGCTCATTGTGGGTCATCTCCTGTGGTTGTTGTGTCCCCATGGCAGTGGGAATGCAACCAATTCCCATGTCATGGGGCTGCTGCCAAGCTATGTCCCATGAGGACCACGACCAGTGCTGACCCCACTGTTCCCCTTCAGCCCCAGGCTCAGAGAAGGGTTTCTTGGGGCTGGAGAGCCCTGTGGCAGGGTAGGCGGGGGTGTGGGGCAGGATGTGGGCTGGTAGCAGGACTGGGATGGGAGGGGAAGAGGCGAGGGGCAGGCAGCGATGTGCTGCACGCTCGGAGGAAGCGTGAGCAGCGCTGCACACTGAGGGACAGCTGCTGCTGGCTGGGCACGGTGCCTCCACGGCACCAATATGGTAAGTCCTGCTCCTTTCTTTGGAGATGACTGAGGGTCTGCCTAGACAAGGGGATTAGGGGAGGTCAGGGCTGTGGGCAGGCACTGACAGGAACCACAGCTGGGGGCTGTGGGACACGTGCAGGCTGCCCCAGAGACACCCTACCCGAGCGACCCCAGGCTCATGGGACACTGCCAGGCACACAGGGCATTACTACTGCAGAGGCAGATGCCAGCCCTGGCTGGGCAGGAAGGGTCATGAGGGGCAAAGGACTTAGGAGCTCCCCAGGAGTGAAGTGCCCAGCTTTGCTATACGCACAGCTCCCCCAAAGTGCCTCACTGGAAGGGGCTCTTCCTGCAGCAGAGCCGTACCTGGGAGCACTATGTGTGCCTGCATGCCAGTGCCACAAGCAACTGCCCTTGCGTGAGCCAGGACTGCCTGGCAGCAGTGTTTGTGCACGTGTGAACCCCTTGGGATGTGCATGCTCACATCTCTCTTCCTGTCAGGGCACTGCTGTGGGACTGCGATTTGCTGGGCGGACATGGACTCTGGGCTCTCCTGGCACCTACCTGGGCATCGCTGCCATCACATGGGGTAAGCCACCCATCACCTGCTCAGTAAGCCGAGTGTGACCCTGCTGCCAAGGAGTCTGCAGGTCTGAGAAACTGGAGAAATGTAGCATTGTTGTTTTGGGGGCTCATCAGTCACACCCCCAGGGCTGAATCCCTCAGGGCTGGGAGGGGGCTGCCCCTGTTTGTGCTAGCTCCCTCCAGGCAGACTGTGCTGCCCCGGGGAAGGCCAGGCCATGGCTGAGGTCCCTGCAGGATGTTTGGTTCCCCAAATGCAGTTTGGCAGCTGGTGTACTGTACTGTGACCCAGGGAAAGGCAGGGCAGCTTTACCCACTGCCTACACCCATGCTCATGCTGGGGAGTTGCGCAGGGATGGAGTCACAGGACCCACCGGTGTAAGGGTCCACAGCACAGCTGGGGCAGCACCACACAGAATTAGAGCTGCTAATTGGCATCAGGAATATAGAAACCAAATTGGTTTTGCTGCCTCTAGGATATTTCCTTCACATGCTGGCATTGAACAGAGCAAAACCTACTGGTACCTGCTCTGTCCCTCAAAATTCTCTATGAGCGGAATTATTTTCCTAAGAACTTTAGTGACTGAGCTAAGGAACAGAAATAAGGTAAGTGAAGAAGTGTCCGGAGGAGGCTAAGATTTGGTTGTGAGAGAAAACAAAAAGGCAAAGGCACTTCAACTCCGGAAGGTTCTGAGTACCATCCTGGGAAGAGGTATCAGGGCTGCCATGGGAGCCAAGGGGTCAAAACACAGGAAAACAGCACCCATTTGGGGGGTAAGCACCAGGTGGGGCAGGGAGAGGTAGCATAAGACAGGGGAGATGAGCTGTGCCATAGAGAGGGAGTAACTGGCGGAGCTGGAGGAAACAGGTGTGTGGAGGTTTCAGTTCAAGCTGGGTGGAAACACCAATTTAAGTGTAGTGGTTTTAGTTTGCCAAATTTGAGTTTCCTGGCTAGTGCACCAAATAATGTGGTGGGCTGAGCACTGGCTAAATACTAGGGCACTTTCTAGAATTACTTACTCATTTTCTGTTGTGAGATAAGAATTAATAGGGAGCAAAGCAGGCTCAAACTGTAAAGGGTATATAGAAAACTATTTAAACCAAACTGAAAGAAAGGGGGGGAAAAGGGAATTAGAATAAAACCTTCAGAATGCCTCCTCCCACAACTATTTTTTCTTTCCCACTGACAATGTACAGAGAAAAAAACTTGGAACTTAGGTCAGTTTACCACCTCTAAAATGGTCTTTTATCAGTTCTCTTAAGGAGAATAGTCTTTTTTGCTATGTCATGGAGACTTCTCTTCAAGAAACAGTTCTCTCATGGCTTTAATTTCCATGAATAGCAGCCGCCTGGAAATCTGTATTTGTGAAGTCCTTGCCATCTCATGCAGCCTTCCCACAGCTGTGTTCATGTCAAACTTATGGGGTACTATTTTAAGGATGAGCTGTTCAAAAGCAAAAGTTCTCTTCATCTATCTCTGAGATCATCTTCATCTCTGAGAACAGAAGTCTTCTTCTTTCCCTGAGGACAAAGGAAAGGGTCTTCATCATGCTCATCTTTCTCTGTTCAAGCTTCTCATGAGATCACAGCTACTTCAGCATTTACTTGCACGAATGCCTTTGCTCGTGTCTGCAATTTGAACACTCCATCCCCCAATGCTTTTTACATTAATTAGAGGGATATTCTAGTGTATCAGTCTATCACCGTGACATTACAATAGAATTTCAGCCTAAGACAAAGGCATCCTTCTATCTGGGACTTGACTCCTTCTTCACTGACCTTGGTGTCTTCATGTTGTTTCTCTATGTGTCTTCACTCTGTCCTTTTCTCTCATTTGAGAGAGGTTCAATGTTTTGCAAGTTTTATCTGTGCAGTGAGTTAACATCTTGCCCGGGACCTGCAGATGGTCATGATGTCTGAAGCAGTCACGATGATAGATTCAGGCCACGCTGGGGCTGTGCCAGGATCTCAGGGGACCCGGCCAGAATGGCGGCAGCTGCTCTGGCTGCATGACTGGTCTCAGGCCTGTACTGTGTTTGATTCCAGCCATGGGTTGGCATGACCACACTGGGGGAGAAAGCGACCCGGCCCAGACAGGGCCCAGCGGGCTGCCTGGGAAGGGCTTGGCCCCTCAGCAGGGCCCAAACCAGCCCATCCCAACCTTACCCCCAGAGAGGACTAGGCTGGGCTGCTACCTCTTCCCAGGCCAGAAGAAAAAGAGACTTTTCCCAGGCTTGTTAGTCTTAAAATGTGAATCTCACAGAGGCATGTTCAGCTCTTTAATTGGTTTGACAGGTTGTCAGTATTCAAACTAGCCACTGATTGGTTTTGTCAGGCATGGAGGAAACTGCTAGAATTTTTCTCTTAGAAAAATCATTTCCGTAGGTAGCTTCTCTCCTCACTAAATGTCAATTAATGCAAAATCTGCACAAGGTAGGAGAGCATGTGGAGGATGGACATGGTGCAGATGTCAAACCTCAGCCCTTCTCAATTTGGGGATGGGCTGTGGAAGGCTAGCAGGCAACTGCCTTGAGCCGTGCTGGGGAGCAGCAGGGGACAGGAGGAGGGTGATGGCAGCTGAGGATGGGACAAGGCTCCCAGAAGGTGCCCTGAGTTCCTGTCCCACAGCCCTGAATTCCCAAATGGTAAAGAGGGAACCACATTTTCCTTAGCTTCAGTTTTGTTAAACAAAGAGAATAGTTTGCTCTTTCACAAGAAAAACCAGACAAATTATGGGAAATTACTTACAAAACTGTATGACAATGGACCAAAGTCCAGCCCTAATTAGACTTTAGAAGATGTGTATTTGCACCAAAACCATTACAGCATCTAATCTGCAATGCCCAGATCTTTGCACAACTGCAGTGTAGTAATACTCTCCTGAGATAGAGTGTAAGCCAGGCTGGTATTTGGAGCAGACTTTGATCCCCATCTTGCTTTCTGCACAGATGGAGATATAATAGCCCCATATCACTTTCTGCAGTTGCAGAGATAGCTGCTTCTGTGGAGGATGGAGGAAACTTCTTTCTGTGGCTTAAACCCGTTGATTGCATAAAGTTGTGGCATGAAATGCTGTAAATAAGAGTAGGGTTTCAGCAAAGCGCCCTTCACTTCTGGGTGTGGGTTCCAGTTAGTTTCTAGCTTTGCCCTGCCTCGTGGACATGACCATGATGTGATTTCTTGTTTTTGAAAGACCTTGTTTTGCAACACTGAATTTTACAAGACTCTAGATCGTCTCTGTCTCAGATGAGCAGGTTGGGGTCCAAGTGCTTTTGGGGGTGAGGGCATACTGACTGCTCTGCCTTGCTCCAATCTGGCTCTCATGTAGCTGGGTAAAGCAAGAAAACTGAAGTGTAGACATCTGCACTTAAGGAAGAAACTGTGTTTATGGAACCATCTTGAAGTGGGGCTTTCCCCTTTGGGAAGCTTTTGTGGACAGGGGAACAGGGCCACAGGACTGAGCTTTCAATCCTTATGCTGGAGGAGGAGTTGGCATCACTGCTTGGGGCTTTCTGCCTCCTGCGCCCTGCCTCCCCCATCCTCTGCTGCCCCATCTCAGGCTTCACCCTGTCACCTCCACCTTCCTCATCCCTGTGCCATCCCCCTCTGTCCTCAGCTCTTCTGCCATGCCTGATCCACCCATGTCTTTGTGTACCCATAGAGTCCCATTCTCATCCACACTTGGCCCTTCCTCCAATCTCTTCACCAAGACCATCACTGGCATTCTCTTGGCCATGATGTCAGGCTTAGCCCACCCTCATGTCACAAGGGATCCCATCCCTGACCCAGCTCCCATCCTTTGTGCATCAATCCCAGACTTCATCCTCTTTTACAGGCATGGTGCTGTGGGTGGAAGTGGGTGCCTGGACATACCACTACAGTGACCAAGGGGACTACACGTGGGAGCAGGCCAGGAATTACTGCCAGACCTTCTTTACTGATCTGGTGGCAATCCAGAACCAGCAGGAGATTGAGTACCTCAACAAGAGCTTGCCCTACCATGGGCGCTACTACTGGATTGGCATCCGCAAGCTGGGAGGCGTCTGGACCTGGGTGGGCACCCAGAAAGTGCTGACCAAGGAGGCGGAGAACTGGGCAGTCGGGGAGCCCAACAACCGCCGCTCCAACCAGGACTGTGTGGAGATCTACATCCAGCGGCCGCAGCAGTCTGGCAAGTGGAATGACGAGCCCTGCAACCGGAAGAAAAAGGCGCTGTGCTACCAGGGTGAGTGGGGGGGCTGCGGATTGGGTGGGCTGGGGAACTTGGCAGGGTGGGAGCAGCTCCTGATGACTGTCCCCTTTGTGTGCAGCCTCCTGCCAGCCCTTCTCGTGCAGCCAGCGCGGTGAGTGTGTGGAGACCATTGGGAGCTACCGCTGCGAGTGCTACCCTGGCTTCCACGGCCCTGACTGCACAAATGGTGAGACATCCATCCCCACCCTGCCCTCCCTGCTGGAGAGTCCAAACCCTGGTGACAAAGCAGGGCTCTGGTGCTCCTAACGGGCTGCAACACCATGTCTCTCCCAGTTGTGCAGTGTGCCAAGCTGGAGCCCAAGGGAGTGCCCATGAACTGCAGCCATCCCTACGGAGACTTCAGCTACAATTCCACCTGCGAGTTTAGGTGCCACAAGGGGTTTGAGCAGCAAGGGGTGGGCATGCTGCAGTGCCTGCCTTCCCAGAAGTGGTCAGCAAACATCCCCACCTGCACAGGTAGGGCCTAGCAGGGGCTGGGGGTCTCAGGGATGCAGCATTGATACTTTGTGGGTACCAACCCTGTGTGCCCAATGCCATTCAGGCAAGTGTTTCTGTGCCCTTACCTATCGTGGTAGTATCTCCTGGTGCTGCATGTGGGGTGGGATTCCCCGAGGAGGCTGCAGTGGGCAGAGCAGCTGTGAGCCGTGAGGCCCTCTTCTGCCTGACTTTATCAGTGCCCATGCTTGCTGGCCTCCCACTCAGATACCAGTACCCTGTGTGCACCAAATGCAGGGTCAGGATGGTGTCCTAGCACCTCTGTCAACCCTGTGGCATTCTCTCTCTCCCCTAGCCTACCCTACCCTAATCTGCCTTGGTAAGGCATTTTGCATCTTGGGAAAGAGAAAAGAGGGGCTGCTGTCCCACAGCCAGGGGAAGGGTGTATCCTGGCAGGGGTGGGCCAGCTTGAACACAGATAAGGACTCACAAAATGAGGTTATATATAAGCTGTGAGGGACAGAATGTGGCAGGAAACCAAAAAGGAGAGAAAGCTGTGGAATGTTATGCTGCAGGGGCAAAGAAAATCTTCCTGTCAGTGGCTTGAGGGTTTGCAGCCAGGCACCAGGCATCCCAGAGAACTGCTGGGCTTTTTTGGGGGTGCAAGAACCTTGCTCCACCTTTCCTGTGCAGGTACACCTGTAGCCTTGCACAAAGATGGGGTGGGTGGAGGACTGGTGCAGACATGGGACACAACTGGGGACCCTCTGTACTGGGAAGGAATGGAAGCGAGCGGCATCTTTGTATATATATTCATTTTAAAAGAAGCCTACCTTGAAGTTAGTGCTGCTGCTGCATGTGAAAGGTGGGCCTTTGGTCCACCTTAGATGGCTGAGACCAGCAAAACTGTCTGCAGTTAAGGGGAACAGGCATGGAGATGTGATGTGACTGTTTTGTAACCAGTATCCCCAGCAGAGGTAAGAGCAGGAGCTCACTCCCAATTTTGTGAAAATCCCCACAGGCAAGCTGGGCTGACCTTGTTTGCTCCAGGCTTTTTAGGCTCCCAGGGGCTTGCTTTCCCAGCTTGTTTTTTGGGTTGGTTTTTTTTTGTGGTTGGTTTGGGGTTTTTTGGGGTTTGTTTTTTTTGTTGTTGTTGTTTGTTGTTGGGTTGTGGGTTTTTTTGGTTTTTTTGGTTTTTTTGGTTTTTTTTTTTTTTTTTTTTTTTTTTTTTTGTGCTGGCTCTATTATGATTGATTTTTGTTTTATTGCAAGCAATCAGATGACTCAGTCGGTCACCTGTGCTGATAACAAAATGATGTTGGCAAGCATTGCCAGCTGGGCTTTCTCCAGAAATTAGCAGAGCAAGGCTGCAAGCAAGTCTGATGGTGCTGCAAGGACTGTGAGGGATAAGGCTGCCTGCCCTGCCTCAAACTCTGTCCCATGCCTGCAGCCGTTGTGTGCCAATTGCTGGCTGGTCCCCAAAGGGGCTGGGTCAGCTGCTTCCACCCACATAGCACGTTCACTAATAGGCACCTCTGGAGACTCTGGGAAACCAGAATTGCCTGTAAAATAGCTATGAATGGAAGACTCTACCCAGGAAAGTGCTTAGTGTCAGACTGAAAGCAGAAGATGCAGTGAATGCAGTCTGTCTCAGCTGGGCTGGGTGGTGTTAATGCCCCGCTGGCACTGACCTTTGGTGGTGCTTCAGGCAGCAGAGCCACTCACCGCAGAAAACCTTGGGTATTGCCCTGGCATGCAGCAAAACACACCCTGGGCACAGGCTATGGAAGCTGGTACACAACCTCTTTAGTCATTGCAGTGCTTTACAGTCCCAAAGCCATCCTCCTGCCACTGTTACAAGGACAGAGGCTGGTTGCCCCAGTTCCCACTCACGAGGGTCCAAGCCTGGCTAGCAGATCAACCTCGGAAGGAAACCGGGGCGAGAACAAAGGCAAAAGACAAAAGGCGCTCTCAGTTCCCCAGGAACAGTCCTGCTCTTTAATGCCGAACCTTCACCATGTGGTCCCGGGGATCCAAAGAGAGCGCGTTACCTCCTCAGAACCAGGCTTTATGCCCTCGGTGAAGGAGGGAGGAGGGGAGAGGGTCTGCCGGCCAATGGGGGCAGACTCCAGGAGAGGTGGACACTGGATGGTGTCGGGTATACAGGTACAGGGGTTTCTGGGAAGGTGGGTTTTACAAACACTTCCTGTAAACAAGAACACCCAGTGCAACAAGAACAGCTACGTTTGTGCAATACAACATCTGGTCTCTGCTCCAGTAAAGGGAGGCAGATGAACACGACTGCAGCAGCTGTGCTCCTTCTTCCCAGGGTCTTTGGCTCAGGGTAATGAAGGGTATAAACAGGGCTCTGGCAGAGCAGCAAATGTGTCCCCCTGAAGAAATCACTTGTAGGGCAGAAAAATCATTGTACCAAACACAGTTTTGATGAGGTGAGTGTGGGTAAGATTTGATTTGGACTCAGCCGGAATGATTAGGTTAATCTCATCTATCCCATCTCTGAGATCTGCTCTCCCATTGCAGCCATCACCTGCCCAGTGCTCAGTGCTCCAGACCAGGGAGAGCTGAACTGCTCCCATCTCCATGGGGACTTCACCTATGACTCCACGTGTTCCTTCTCCTGCCAGACAGGATTTGTGCTGGTGGGTCTGGAGAGCCTTGAGTGCACAGCCATGGGGACCTGGACTGGGGACACCCCACAATGTGAAGGTAGAGCTGCTGATCAAGTTGTCAGAGACCTCTGTTTCACCCTGGAATGTTCTCCAGTGCCTTGGTCCTTTCATTCCAACACTTTCGCCTTGTAGTCACCAGATTCCTGCTCAAATGGTTTCTCTATCCCTGCAGCCATCACCTGCTTGGCGCTCAGAGCTCCAGACCAGGGAGAGCTGAACTGCTCCCACCTCCATGGAGACTTCACCTTTGGCTCCACATGTGCCTTCTCCTGCCAGAAGGGGTTCATGCTGATGGGGCCAGAGAGCCGTGAGTGCACAGACATGGGGACCTGGACTGCAGCTACCCCGCACTGTGAAGGTAGAACTGCTGCTAGAACTCAGGGTGTCACTGCCTGTGGGGTGACTCTAGGGTTTCCCTAGTCTTTCAGACCAAACAGTTTAGCCTTGTAGTTCCCAGACTCCTCCTTGAAGTGTTTCTCTGTCCCTGCAGCCATTGCCTGTCCAGTAATCAGTGCTCCAGAAAAAGGAGAGATGCACTGCTCCCACCTCCATGGCAACTTCACCTATGGCTCCACATGTGCCTTCTCCTGCCAGGAGGGGTTTGTGCTGATGGGACCGGAGAGCTGTGAGTGCACAGCCACAGGGACCTGGACTGCAGTTACCCCACACTGTGAAGGTAGAGCTGCTGCTAGAATTCAGGGTGTCACTGGTTGTGGGGTGATACTAGGGTTCCCCTGAAGCCTCTCAGGCTGAACAGTCTAGACTTGTAGTCCTCAGACTCCTGCTTAAAATGTTTCTCCACCCCTCCAGCCATTGCCTGTTCAGTGCTTAGAGCACCAGACCAGGGAGAGCTGAACTGCTCCCACCTTCATGGGAACTTCACCTTTGGCTCCACATGTGCCTTCTCCTGCCAGACGGGGTTTGCGCTGATGGGGCTGGAGAGCCTTGAGTGCACAGCCACAGGGACCTGGACAGGGAATGTCCCTCACTGTGAAGGTAGAGCTGCTGCTCAAGGTGTCACAGGCCTTGGGCAGATCCTGGGGTGTTCTCTTTTTAGTCGTCTCATCACAGGAGTTCAGCCTCATAGTCCCCAATCTCCTGCCTGAAGTGTGCTTATTTGCCCTGCAGCAATCAGCTGTCCAGTGCTCAGTGCTCCAGACCAGGGAGATGTGCACTGCTCCCACCTCCATGGCAACTTCACCTATGGCTCCACATGTTCCTTCTCCTGCCAGATAGGATTTGCCTTGGTGGGGTTGCAGAGCCATGAGTGCACAGCCATGGGGATCTGGACTGGGGACACACCACACTGTGAAGGTATTGCTGCTGCTCAAGGTGTCACAGGCCTTGTGTTGAGCATGGGATGTTCCCTAGAGGACCCTCTTAGTCCTCTTGTCTCAACAGTCTAGCTTTGTAGTACCCACATTTCAGCTTGAAAATGTTTCTCTATCCCTGCAGCCATCACCTGCTTGGCGCTCAGAGCTCCAGACCAGGGAGAGCTGAACTGCTCTCACCTCCATGGAGACTTCACCTTTGGATCCACATGCACCTTCTCCTGCCAGACAGGCTTTGCACTGAACGGGTCAGACTGTCGCAAGTGCACAGCGATGGGGACCTGGACAGGGGATGCCCCACACTGTGAAGGTAGAGCCTGCTGCCACAGCTCAGGGTGTCATTGGCCTTGGGATGACACTATGATGTGTCCCCAGCCCCTTGGTCCCTGCAGTGTAATCTCCCAGGCTCCTTTCTGAGCTGTGCCTTTTTACCCTTGCAGCCATGAAATGCTCAGCACTGACCGCACCCAAGATGGGCCAGGCTGCCTGCTCCCATCTCCATGGGGACTTCACCTTTGGCTCCACATGTGCCTTCTCCTGCCAGGTGGGGTTTGTGCTGATGGGTCCAGAGAGCCGTGAGTGCACAGCCACAGGGACCTGGACTGGGGCCTCTACACATTGCAAAGGTTAATCCTGTGATCTCACACATGTCTGGGATGAGTCTGTTGTAGCAGAGTGCTCTCCCCAGCACCCTGGGCTATGTCAGTTTATCCCTGGTTTGCCAGCCCACATGTCCCCATCACTGCCATCAGTCCTGTCCTCTTGATGCTCCTGCTCTGCTTTATCTCCAGCCATCAGCTGCCCAGTGCTGCTTCCCCCCAGCAGAGGCCAGCTGAGGTGCTCTCATGTGTATGGGAACTTCACCTACAACTCCACGTGCATCTTTTCCTGTGAGGAGGGGTTTGTTCGGATGGGAGCAGAGATGCTCCGATGTGAGGCCACGGGAAACTGGACTAGGGATCCCCCTGCCTGTGCAGGTATAGCAGGCCCCCCCAGCTCCTCCAGCATTGTGGAGGTTCCAGCTTTCCTCCAAGCACATTCTGAATGTGGTGAAGGGGGACTCCCCAGGGGCTGCGAAGTCCTGACAACTTTCTAATGCGTGGCTCTGTGGCTTTGTTTCAGAGGATGGTGCTTTCCTAAAGCAAGTCCTGGCTTACAGCAGCAGCTCAGCCCTGGCAGTAGCTGGTGTTGTGCTCTCTGGGGGGCTCATTGCCCTCCTTGCCAAGAGGCTCAGTGACAGAGGTACAGAAATGCTTCCTGCAGCCCACCCTAGCTTTGGCCAGGGGCTCTCAGGCAAGGTGGTGACAGTCCCAGGGGAGGCTGGGGTGATCAGAAGAGTTTAACAGTGTGACTGCCTCCATTCGCATGTTTTATTAGTTGAGTTGCTTGGGTCCTTGTCAGTTTGTTCAGCTGAAAGTGTCAGCAGCCAGGTTTGGAGGGCAGAGCCAGATAAACATCATCACTCTGAAGAAGGCAGCAAATGCTTGTTAATGGCAGCCCCACTCCACACTTGTTAAACTCTGCTCAATTTCAGATGCTGCTGCTGCAGCTTCTCATGACCTTCACTAAACAGAGCTTTTTTTTTCTTTTCTATGTGCTCTATCCCCATGGACATTTCAACACTGTTATCAGAGGAGAAGAGGAAGCTCCTGAAACCCACCAGGTAAGAGCCTGCTCTGCAGGAGGGTGGCTCTGCCCTGTGACTGTCACAGCCCTGTGTTCATCCTGCTGATACCCAGATCTGCCTGTGTGAGGCTGTTTTTATATGGGAGCCCTCTGGGGCTGATAGGGCTGTGTTAACCCCTGCCCTTCACATGCTCCTGCACCCCCCAAGGTGACACCCTTGCGTTTGCCTTCCAGTGACCTGGGAGCACTGGGCACCTTCAACAATGCAGCATATGATGCCAACCTGTGAGGTGAGGGCAGGTGAGACCCTCGCAGCACCCTGTTCAAAGTTCACCTGGGTGGCCATCCTCCCAGCTGGGGTGCTCCTGGCTGGGGACACCCCTTGGGAGTGAAGTGGGTAACACCAGCTCCATCGCTCCTGTGCTTCCAGCCTGCCCGAGACTGAAACCCAGCATGTCCCCCCAGGGCTGCAAGCCCAGCAGGAGCTGCTTCTGGAGCACAGAGGGACTCCATGCCTGTGGTTGTAGCCTGGACCAGTGCTGCCCCTGGACATTGCCACCACGCTACGTGTGCAGCTTTACCCTGAAAGGGGAGCTGCCTCCAGTGCAGGCAGCAAGAGACCTACCAGGGGCCAAGAGCCACATGCTGGGGGCAGCCTGCTACCCAACCCTTGGACATGCTCCCACCAGGAATTTGGACATTCCCCAGTAGCTGCTCCACTCATGCTTCCAGCAATGAGCTTGTTCAGCAGGGTCTGAATAAACACCTTTGTCTAACTAACTAATGCCTCCTGTGTGCCTGGGGTGGTGGGGGAAGTCTTCATTAAATAATGTGGCCAACAGAATTAGGGAAGTGATTCTTTCCCTGGACTTGGCACTGGTGAGGCCACTTCTTGAGTGGTGTGTCCGGTTTGGGGCCCCTCAGTTCAGGAAAGACGTTGAGGTGCTGGAGCATATCCAGAGAAGGCTGGTGAAGGAGCTGGAGCACAAGTCTGATGCGGACTGGCTGAGTGAACTGGTGGAGTTTAGCCTGGAGAAAAGGTGCTTAGGGAGGACCTTATCACTGCGTGAAAGGAGATTGGAGCCAGGTGGCGTTTGGCCTGTTCTCCCAGGCTGTTTGTGTTAGCACAAGAGGACACAGCCTGAAGCTGCGCCAGGGGCGGTTCAGATTGGACATTCGGAGGAATTTCTACACAGAAAAGGTGACTGGACACTGGAATGGGCTGCCCTGGGAGGTGGTGGAGTCACTGCCTCTGGAGGTTTGAGGGCTGGACACGGCCCTCAGTGCCATGGTCTGGGTGACAAGGTGGTGCTGGGTCATGGGCTGGACTCGCTGATCTCAGAGGCCTTTCCCGACCGAAATGAAGCTGAGATTCTCTCCGGAGCGCGGACACCAGCCGTGGCAACCCCTACTGCCTCCGCACCGCCCACCGGCGGCCACCGTGCGGGGCGGGCCCGGCCCGGCCCTACCGGAAGCAGACGTGTGTTTCGGGAGGAACGGGAAGCGATGGCGGCGGCTGAGGCTGAGTGGGGGCAGGCAGGGCTGCTGCCCGCCGCGGGGGGCGGCCTGGACTGGGGTGAGCGCGGCTTCGGGGGGCTGGGACTAGGGCTGGGTTGAGCCGGGCCGGCGCGGAGCTCCCCAGCGGGGCCGGGCCGGGCCAGCGCTGAGCTCCTTGTCTCTCCCACAGAGGCTGTGCTGGGTGAGGAGCTGAGCGAGCTGCTGGGCGCCGCGGCCCCGAGGGACGAGCCCGACGTGAGTACCGGGGATGGCGGGGGCCGGGCTCCGCGCTCCGCCGGCGGGGAGAGCCCCGGCCCGGCTCGGAGAGCTCCGGCGCAGCCTGGCAGAGCGTGGCCGCCCAGCCTTCGCCCTGCGTCAGCGCTACAGATGACAATCGCTGAAACTGCGGGGGACGGCTGCAGAGCGGAGCGGAAAGTGCAAAGCGGGGAGGTCAGGGTGAGGGTGCGAGATGCCGGGAAGGAGGAGCGGCGTGGTTACTGCCCGGGTGAAGGTGAACCTCTGAGGACAGTGCCGGGGAGGCCCTGGCTCGGGCCTACCTGAGAGAAGGGTGGATATGTTACACCTACATCCACCTGGACTCTTCTTTATCCCTTTGCCTATTAGATTACTTGTTGTTTTCTTCTTTATTGTAGGATTTTCTCTAAAAACCTTTGCTTGCAACCTTATACATTAATCCCTGTTTATTTCACTGCCCACTTGTCCGTACTGCTTTTTCTCTCCCGAGGCATTTGCCTCATGGATTCTCCTTTTCATATTCTTCCCCTGTCGTGTCTCTGCCCACTGTGTCCTAGTCCAGCTCCAGCACAAGCCTGGGTTATCATCCAGTGTAAACCCCAGGTTCTAAGAGCATTCCTACAGGTGTAGAACCAATCACTGGAGAAAATGTGGGAACAGACTGATTGTACAAGGGAAAGGCATTCCCCATCACTAGCCAGGGTGAAGGTTTACAGCTCACGTTGTGGTTTTTTGGTCATTCTTTTCTATAAATGTGCTTTGATGAGCTTTCTTTTCATTCTAACTTGTAAGTACTAATATCTATGCAGTTTGCAGGCTTTTTGAGCCTCATTTCACAAGGTAAGTTGAGAGTATAAGGGAAGGTATAATTAGGTATAATTCCAGTATAGTTTTAGGAAAATCTTGAATATTTGTATAAGCTAGGTAGGTCATGTTTTTATTTTTTATGCAAAAGCTCATAAAGGGCCACATTTACATAGGAAACTGAGACTTAGAGATGCACAGCCAGAATAAATAGAGAAAAACCCTAACTGTTGTTGGGGTCATATGATAAATAATATGTATGGAGTGATTTTAGTCTGTTTGTTTTGATTTTTGTTGGAAAGTGAAATTGGTGTTCTTTGGCTTTAGATGTTGACATCAGTGTATTCAAGTATAGGGGGACCTAATACATACTGTTAATCAGGTCTTGGGCAAATCAATCTGTTATCATGCTGGTAAACTGTCCCTGGTGCCGCTTTTGTTTGTAAAGTGCTTTGAGATGTAATGGTGGAAGAAATTAAATAAATTTTTCAAGGCAGATGAAGGAGAGGATGGCGCCAGCTTCCTAAGACTTGCGTTTTATGTGAAATGGTCCAATGACTGAACTTAGAACTTTTGCTTTACAAATTAGAAATAAGAGTATGATAATTAGTGATGGTCTTAAACTAACCTGGCCCTTGCTATCAGTGTAAGTTTAAAAGAAGCCTTGTTCTGTGTGTTTCAGCTGAGGACTTTGAAGACTTTCGTCTCCACATACCTTAAGGCACCCGAAGAGATTGATAGTTATGTTGTTTGTTTTGTTTTCTGAAGCTGTAAGAATGTAAACGTAGTGGCTGATGGTGTCAATGTATCTTTCTTTTTGTCTTACCTCCTTTTCTGAACTGTCATTTCAGGAGAATGATCTCTATAACTTTCATTTTGATTTGGATTTGATGTCTTGGGACTCAGACCTTTGGAATATTGCAGGCCATGCTTATGCAGGTAATTAACCTTCTGTATTTTGCAGGTATTGCTCTTTCGCTCCTGCCTCACAAGAGTGAGCTCTTAAAACTCATGTGGAACTGTTTGGTGCCCTACAGCCTTTTGCTCTGTGATGAGAATTAGGCTGTGTTTCTGTAGGATGGGTACAGCTGGCAAGGGCTGCCCTACAAGCCAAGCAGTTTAATACCTTTAATCTCCCTACATTTTCTGCTGTGCCTTGCTTTGGGAATTAAATATCTGGTGTAGGACCGTGTGCTCTTTATTTTTCCCGTTGCTAAGAACTTGTGCAATGAAATGTCTTTACCTGCCTTTTGCAGATGCAAATGTGAAGACAGAACCTTTATCACCCGCTGCTTCCAGCTGTTCGGTCCCTTCGCCACCATCAGTGGACTCTCCAGTGCAGAATGTGCCTGTATGGAAAACTGGCCGTGTAACACAGCAACAGTCTGACAAATAAAAAAACCCTTGTGATTTACTCCTCAGACCAAATTCATGGCATAAGAGAAGACAGCTTATTTTCTCGGCCCTTGCAAAAACCCCTCAGTGGTGTTTCCTTAGCTCTTCTCTGTGACCCATTCGAATCCTCAGCTATGTTCATTAGCCTTGTTGCCAAACAATATGCCTTCTAAAGGCCTCTGAGTCTAGCAGGTGTTGCCTCCCATTGCTCTGCTGATACGGAGAAGTACTTGTTAGTTTTTTTTAGTGGTACCTGGCATTGGCCAGAATCAAATTGCAGAGGAAAACCTTTTTCCTGTTGGCTGCAGCAGCTACACAGATATGATAAAAAGCAGATATACTCTGAACTGCTAATAGATACTGCTCTGAGTTTCTGAAGCAATAATCTCCTGTGCTTTCTGTCTGCAGGATGATGTGGACTTCTGCTGTAGCTCCCAGATGTCTCCCATCTCTCTCTACAGCAAGAGCTGCAGAAGCCCTGTATCCCCTGAAGGAGATGGAGGGAAGAAGCCTACTGTGAGCATCTCTTCTCGGTCTGGTATGGGAGACAAAGTTACTTTCATCCTATAGATAATATGTGTGTTGTCTTGCATCCAAATTATTAACTAACGGACACTAGATGTTCTGTCCTTTATGACTTGGATATTTAATCACATGTGTTTATTTTTAACGAATATTATAGATGGGTAAAAAGTCCCACATTAAAAGCCACTTTATTATTGACTGAATTATGTATTTTATGCACCTTGGTCCAATTCTGATTATTTTTCCTTTTCTAGCAAATAATTCTGGGAGGAGCCTGAAGAAGTGTGGTCAGACAGTGTCCAGGCCTTTGATACAGCCCAAACCCCTTTTGCCTGCTGTGCCTGAAGCTCAGGCTAACATTGGCATTCCAGCAAAAACCATCATTATTCAGACTCTTCCCACACTTGTGCCACTGCCAAAGAATCAGCCAGTTGTTAACATTCAGCCAGCACCTCCTAAAGGTAGGTGAATTGTCTTGACTGAGGCAGGTCTTGGTAGTAGCATTGTCTGTTTGGGATGGCTGATCGAATGAAGTTAGGTTTGGTATGAAAGAGGAGGAATAGGAGAAAAAAGGCTCCTGCATGCATTGCTTGAAAAGCTTTAGGCTGAGAAGATGGTGTTACTCCTCTCATACTGTCCTGTGAGAAACAGCACTCACATGGGCATTGTGTAAAATGGAAGACTGTATTATATAATTCCATTATTTGGAATGGAAGACAGAGGTTGTGCAAAAGCTGTGGAGATAAAACTGCTGAAGGATCTGTAGGGTTGCTTTGCTCTGCTTGCAGTGTCAGGTGGTGCAGTGTAAGGTGGTTACAGTGCTGTAACATATAACAGTGCTGTAACATGGATCTTCCTTCTGTCATAACAGGTTCCAGTAGAATCAGTTAGGATGATTTGAAGGAAGTTGGAAAGCTTGGCAGAAGGGATACAAGTTGGTTTTTTTACCCACATGAAGCTGTTCCACAGGATGGCAGGAGTATGAGTTTATGGCTTTTTAGCTCGCTAAACAGCATTAAATAGAATGTTGTGAAATCTGCAAAAAATTGAGAGCTCTGTCAGAGGTTAGAAAAATTGCTGATGTTAACAAGAGGAAAGTGACTTCCGGCCCCTTGATAATTCTTCATTCCTACAGTTACCGTTACTGATTTTTGAAGCAGCTCGAGTTTTCATTTCTGGATCCAAAGCATTGTTTCTCTCCAGCCTGGGCAGTAGGGATGTTGCTTGCCTTGCAGGAATTGCTAGCTGCAGTTGCTCGTTTCACCAGCTGATGGCCACAGTCCCCTGCAACTGATTGCACAGGCACTGACGCATGGAAGGAAAAGGAGACAATTTCATAAGGGCATCTGTCTAGAAATTATTGCACTTGGAAAAATGTTGTTTCCATTACTGATTTCTCTTCCATCAGGGGTTCAGCCAAATCTGGAGATACTGACATTTGTTATAACATGCCTAATATTGCTAGACTGCTTAAAACAGAGGTCAGCCCAGTCAGCATGACCTAATTCTTATTCTTTCTCATGTTCCAGCTGATAAAATACAATCTGGAATAAGGAATGCTGGGGATATGGATTTCTTTGGATATAAGTCTGATACTCTGAAGGTCAGCTTCTCCTTTTCCCTGAAGAAAAGTCAGGACAGTAGTTTCTGTGGGACAGCATAGAGGAAATACTTTTGAGAAAGTATGTCCATGCTTTCCTTTAACTGATGGTATGTTTAAAAATTCTCTTGTGCAGCCATAAGGATCTTTTTTCATCAGTCTAAATCCTCTGCGTATGATAAATTGGAACTACCAGTTTGAAAAATGCCATTATCTTCAAAGAAGCAGGAGAAATTTTATTTTCACAGCTGCTTTTATAAAAGCTTAAAGGAGAAAGCATGGTCTTAGAGCATAATCTCTTTTATACGTTAAAAAAAATTGAAATTGTCTCAAATTCATCATTTAAGATTCTTAAACAGGGTCATATGTGTCAAAAAAGAAGGAAGGTCTAGTTTTACCACATACATAAGATCTTGGCACTAGGTAAATTACTTCACTTTTCACCTTTCAGAAGGCTGGACAAATACTGTGCATTTTGGTTGGAATGCTGAGCTGGAATGTGCTCTTTCTGAAAGCTGGCAAGGTCATCCTGTTGCAAAAGATTAGAGAGACAATAATGTGTTTTCAGACAACAAAATATTACTCAAGCACCTGCTTGAGTTAAATGTAGTTGTTGGACCGAAATTTCATGGAAGTGACTGTTTTCAATTTCATTTCAAACTCTGTCAAAATTGCCTCATTTTGTCTGCCAGCTTTTATTTAAGCTTTATTCAGATTTGTATAAACTTTCTTGCATAAGACATTTTTCTAAAAAAATGGTCCTAATGTGAGTTGAAGCTTCAGTGTAAGTTTTGGGAGTGTAACTTGCATTGTTCTTTTTTGTTCATCTTCCATCTCTCTGCTAGTTTGACTTGATCTGTGTAGCACGGGTCACTTCTGTGTACTAAGTTTTCCATTGAATACAGCAGTAAAGTAGTTATAGACAAAAGGAAGAAGGAAGATTGAGGTAAGTTGGCTAAATTCTTTGAAAAGGTTGTTCAGAGTGCTTCAAGTATTGGCAATACTGATTAATGTATATAGCAAGTGTTGAATTTTACTAACTTTGAAGAGCTTTTGGAACAGAGCTTGGTTTATTGTATTCCTTTCATATCTTCAGTTTTGATTTGCAAGATGAATTAAGAGACCTGTAAACTTTGGAACTTCTTTCTGTTACTATTCAGTGGAATGTACTGATGGATTTGAGATCAGTTGTGCAGGGCAGGAGAGGATAGCAGTATGCCCTACCAAGTTGTGATGTACAAATCCATCTCATCCATGCTGAGCGCTGCTGTTCTTGTGTTCCAGGTCCATCTGTGGTGCTGCCCCAGCCTGCTGTGGTACAGCTCCAGGCTTCTGGGGTGCTTCCTGCCTCCCAGCCAGTCATTGCAGTCACTGGAGGGGTGCCGGCACTTCAGAACCACACAGTGAATGCACTGTCTCCAGCTGCTGGGAACGGCTCCAGCGGCGGCAAAATCCCGGTGACAAAGCCCTTGCTCCAGAGCAGCGCCCCAGCCGTGGGGCTGGATGTAAGTTCTGACTCCGTGATAGCTGCTAATCAAGGCTTGTGCACATCTCTCAGTTACTTGCATGTGTGACCTTATGGTCCCTTTAGAGTCTCAGGAAAACTCTTAATAGGATTTTCAACTGTAAACAGGGAATTTAGCAGCTTGGCACAGAACAGGGAGGAACAGGAAATATCTGCTGGCCTGTCTGGAGTTGCAGACCAGGTGTATAAGCATAGTGGCAGAAGACAGTACTGATAGATATTTTCTGTCAATTGTCTTCTCGGGTGCAAGCTTCCAGTGGCTGGACCTCTTACATACAGGAAGATTAGATATTTGATTTTTGATTGGTGCTAAATCACTTTTCTAATCTGTACAATAAAAATATTTCTTCGGAAGCAGATGAATTGGAAATTTCAATGCCTCATTCTTTTTCCATACCTGTTTCTCTCTAGATTTTACTCATGATTTTTAGAAACTTCAGTTACTGAGTTCCATATGATCCTAATCTCTTTGGGCCCCCTTTTGATCACGTTTTGAATGAGTAGAAGAGGGTTAAGCTCTCAACAATTACAGTGCAAAGAAGTAAGTTTTTCCATAGTAGCTCACAGTAAGCAGTAGGTGTAAACAGTAGCTTTTGAGATGTACGTGGGGGGCTTTATTTCCCCCTTCAGCGTTGACATCTTAACCAGCTAGCAATCTGGGTGTTAACTTCATTTAGCTCCTAGTAATTTGGAGTTGCTTTGATTGTATTTTGTTGTCCAAAGAAGACAAAGTTGTGGAAAGGACCAAAACTCCTGGTTGGTGACTTCAAAACTGTCATTCCCCAGTGTGATATTCCAAGCACAATTGTGAGCTGAGGGTCCTATCACATCTCAGTGTAAGGGAGAAAACACTGATGAAAACGTGGAATTTTACTGTATAGGCACCTTCTTATTAGCAGTGCAGGTCACTGTTTCCTGAAAGCAGTAGGAGGCCTATTTCTTCAGCTTCTTTGGAGGCATGTTGCTGTGTGGTTTCCTAGTGTCTGGGCTTGCCACTCAGGCTTGATGGTAACTTTTCCTCACTAATCGTATTTGTGTGTGGGCTGTGTTTTTTAATGAAAATATTGTGCTACAAAATAGTTCAGCAGCCAGACTACAGTGGAAACTTGATATTCAATGTGCAAGAAGTGAACGGAGGTCTGTCAGTAGGCAGAGCAGTTAAGTGTGCTGCATTTTGTAGTGATAATTCCCTGTCATGCAAAGTTAACTCAAGAGACCACAAATCAATGACCTGCAGTCATTAGGAAGCTGTTTTAGGGAAGCAGTTTTAAGACTTGTGAAATGCTGCACATCTTACCTGTGTTTGTTACATGAGAAAACAGTTGCACCTGCTATTTGGCACATACTGTGAAGAAGTGCTTTGAGAAAAAAACAAATGTTTTGGGATTCAGCTGGGGCCAGCAGGGTTAAAACATCTCCTGACTGCCTTCGACACCATATGTGGTGCTTAGGGCTGCCATTTGAGTTCTGTAACACGTGTTATTGTTTGCTAATCTAAGCAGATGTTGCAGGATAAAAAGAAACACTATGGGACTTTCTTGTGGCCTTAGGAGAGATAAACCGTTAGTTTAACACTCAGACGGCCAGTGAATTACACCAGGATGGGTTGATGGCAAGCTGTAGGTATGAGGCCCTGCACATCCTGGTGGCACACACCTGCAGCTTGCCAGTCATGGAGAAGTGCCAGAGTACTGAAAATCTAGAAAAGATATATTACACAAAATAACTTCAGCATAAGTGTGGATTTCTGTTGAAGAATCCTCATTCCTATGCTGTATGTTGTGTAATACTTCTTTAACTTAAACTGATTAAGCAAGTTGTGGTCTGTTGAGTTAGAGACAAGAAAATCCAGAACTTCCATAAGAAAAAAACCCCTTGCATGTGTTTTGTATTCCTGCAATCAAAGATGCATCTTCAAAGACAGCAGCTTTCATAAGCTGAGGTAAGAAGCCAGCTAATGCTACCTTGAATGATTTGTTCTTTCAGCTCTTCGTTAGCTTTCCCAGCAGGTGTACAAAAAACTGTCTGGAGTATGAGAGACATTCTTGCTTCTAGAAGTACGGCTTGTGTTGGAAGGGAGGTTAAATTTTGCTCATAATTGAGTTTTCTTTGGAAGTAAATTGAGGTAGCAGTGTTTATTTTTAAAGTGCATGACTCTTCTAAAGATAGAGGACCATCTGAATCTAGTTAGTGCTGTTTGAAGCAAGGGTTTGCAATGAACCTTCCAGTTCTCCGTATTTACAGCATCTTTGTGTGTGTCTCTGCTAGTAGTGGTGTGGTTTTCAAAGCTAGAAAGCCAAAGTTGCATCACTGATTACTGATTGTTTTTAAGGCCAATGTTCTCCCTCTATGGTCTGTTCTTTCCATAGAACCAGAAGTTGCTATCTTGAGTGGAACATCAATACAATACAATTTTAAAAGTTGGAGGCTTGCAAAAGAAGTTAGCAGAGGTGTTTTCTACCTTTAATTGTGGTTCAGCACTTGTGCAAAGCAATGTTGCTGAAGCAGACTGACATTATAAATTAGTTCCTCTCCCTCCTGAGTATCAAAGTGCTTGAGCAGGGGGCGTGTTTACCTTGATGCTAGGCCAGCCCTGTAATGCTGATTGCCATACTGCTTCCAGGTTCAGCATGCCTGCACCACTTCACTCACACAGCTCTTTCCATTTCTTGCATCTCATTTAGGTGGGATTGGGTGTGCAGTTGTGGCATATTCCCCAAGAAAAGCCAGGCAGGAGCTGGAGGGCTGACTTAGGAGGACCTTAAACTGTTTACAGGTTGTAAATTAAACCAAAATAACATAAGGACACAAACACTGGATTTCATTTAAGTAAGCTTTAAAATGAGTCAAAATGTAATTGGTGTGACATAGGCTGAAATGGAGATACTGTACAGAGTACCTGGAAGCAGGCTGAGGAGAGCTGCTGTCCTCACAGCATTTGGAGAACTGTGAGGAAGGTAGAGCAATCTGGATAAATAACACATAAAATATAGATGGCAGTGTCTGAAACAGTGACAGATGCACGTTGGGATGTACTCTTAGTGTAGAGGCGCTGCACTGTTGCTCTAATACCTTGTTTTCTGTAGTCCTGAGTTTTCAAGCTGAATGTGTTGATGTTAAAAAAGGGTTCTTTCCCAGGCTTTCTTCTGGTAAACAGAAGAACAATGTTTTGTAAATATAGAAATGTTTACAT
>VZUI01094208.1:0-41918 GCA_013401135.1 Cettia cetti
TATTTTATTTTATTTTATTTTATTTTATTTTATTTTATTTTATTTTATTTTATTTTATTTTATTTTATTTTATTGTTTCCATGTTTAAACACAAGGCTCCAAGTGGGAAAATGACATTTCTGTAACAAAAGACAAACAGAAAAAATGGCTTCTGATCTTTTCTGAGATGCATCTAAGTTTGTGTAGCATGGCTGTCATGTGCAGTGCATGTCATGAGTGCTGCAAAGCTGTGAGAAAAACCTCAGTCCTGCTCCAAATGCTTCAGCCCCCTCTCAGTAAAGAGCCAGGGCTCTGGCTGTTTAAATTAGCTCTGAATTAACAGCTGAGTGGTCTTTAGTTGCTGAAGCAGAAATCTCCAGACCATAGTCAAGGCAATGCAGTTATTTGTTCTGGCTTTAAAAGCATCGACTCCCTGAACTTCTGTAAGGCTGTACCAAGCACTGCCTTTACCCTGTAAGATCAGCTAAATCAGATAAGATTCTCTTTGTCTTCACATCCACAACCTCTGTCTCTGGTTCGTCTTTGAGTTGAAAATCAAGTTTTGAGCAGTTATGGCTGGATCCACAAACAAGATTTTTTTGAGGAAGTTTTGCTTATCCTACATTTCAGAAAAGTAAAGCCCCTAAATTCCTAAGAATGGTGTTTGAGATTCCCTGTAAAGGTCACAGGCACTTCTGTTTCCTATACTCTTCTTCATATTGCTAATCATGCCTAAGTTATAGAATCATGCAATCACAGAGAGAATTGGGCTGGAAGGGACCTTAAACATCATTTATTTCCAACACCCCATGATCAGGGAAACCTCCCACTAGAGTAGGCTGCTCAAAGCTCTGACAACTTCGTAAAATCCTAGCAGGAGTAACTAAATATTGCCCTAATTTCCTGCCTGGTCTATCAATAATGGCTATTGAAAGAGTGATATAGAGATTGGGTAAATCTTTAGGGATTCTTTAAAGCTAAAATCTCTTTATATAAGATCATATTAATATTTGAAGCCCACGTCCTGCTCCTGGATGTATTTGTGTAATTTTTATTAGTAAGTGGAATAATTTGCTTACATTTAGTAGAGAATAGATCTTCATTACCTCCATCATAGTATAAATAACCTGACATATTCAGCTCCCTTTCTGAAGAGCTCTGGCTTTCAGCACTCTCAGTAGATAAAAACATAGTCATACCAAGGGAATATCAAAGAAAATACATCTTATCCCTCTGAAACACAAGAACTTATCTATAGTTAACGAAATAATTTCTACAAGTGTCTCATTATTAGCACTTTCTGAAAATCCTTTTTCCTAAAAGAATTATATCCATAGTTCTAAAGCAGCACAGGTCAAAAAAGCCTGGGTTAGAGCCCAAAGGAAAGGTGTAGAGCCTTTAGGCTCTGGAAAGGTGAAAGAGAAACCATCAAAATTGAAACAGAATCCAAACTGCTTTCTAGAAAAATGACTAAGGTTTTTGAAAGAAACACCTTTATAACTAGGAAGACAATTTTCCAGATGCAAAAACCTTGCTACGGTTTTAAATAAACTCTTCGTGTTCTTGACTCCCAGTCTTGTGCTAATTCACACTGACTGTTTAGGGAATATCTCATCCAGGTGTCCATGCCTTGGTCAAAGAGCCAAAACAACACAACTATGCCATCTGTGTTGATCTACAAAAAGCTTCTGGACTTGTAAGAAACTCCAATCTTTTTAGGCATACATGTGAAGTGAAAGATCACAGTGATACAACATTGGTCTCAGCAATGGGAAAGCCAATTAAAATAACTGAATTGCATGCAGTATGTAACTCTGCCCTCAGACTTCAATGCAACACTGAGTATGCATGCTTAGAATGGGGCTGACAGTAAAAACTACAAGAGTGATATTTTTAATCACATTTTATCTGTTTCTTTCTGACAGCTATGGGAAATTCCTTAAACTTTTCCTCATAAGCAGTCTTCTTCACTTATGCATCACTGAAAAAATATAGTTTTTGAGCAATCTGGGAATACAGAGCCAGGCTAATTTAATATTTAGTGGATCATAAAGAAGACGGATCAGAAAGAAGTGGGTTTTGTGCCTGATGTATGATATGTCTGCAAGAGTAGGGTTTCTGGATTCCACCACAGAGAAAAACACTACAGAGTTAGTGGTACAGAGAGTGTTCTTTCCTATGTGACTCAAAGGAAAGGCATAACAACCATCAGCTCTTTTTCAATGAAGGGTGCTGTATCATACTGCAAATCAAACATCCTACAAAGTAAAAATATTTAATTCTGGGAAATACAAAAAAAAAAAAAAAAACCTCTTCCAGAATTTCTTATTCTTCCTTTCATTCAATATGTGTTTACACAAAGATATTTAAGGATTTCAGGTCAAATTTTTAGCTAGATGGGCTTGACTCAAACCTGAAAAACCAGTATAAAGCAAAATCCTTCTCTCTCAGCAAGAGAAAAAACTCTCACTGTATCTCAGCATGGTTAGAGGAATTTTTGAGGGGTTCCTTAGTGGCTACTGCTGGTCTGAGACAGGCTGAGGGGATCTCCCCAGTGTTATTCAAGGCTACAGACCTAGAGGCTACGTTCTCTCCCAGGTTTGTTCGCAAGGCAGTGCTACCACTCTGTGGTGTTTCTGTCCAAAAAAGAATGACCCCTTCTCTCTAGGACTCTCTTTCAAGTATTGGAGTAGGTCGTATCATTCCCACCAGTTGTGTTTCATGCTTGACTTACAATGACTGAAGCACTAATACTTTGGTACAGAACAGACCAGCAAGTATGCAAACATCTCCAAGGGTCAGACTTTGATCCTACAAGGATTGGCAGGAGCTTTGGGTTTCCTACAGATGACATCAGTAAAACTTTATTCTGGGATAATTCCAAAATATAATACTCCAAGGAGAGTAGGAGCCAGCTGAAATCTCAGTTGAGTATTTTGATATCTTGTTCTGTCTCCTTTATCTTAAATCCTGTTAAACTAGCAGCAGCTGCCACTGACATTTCCACTAGGATGGTACAGATGGAGCAGTGACTCAGATCACTGGCTCTGCAGAGTTGCGAATAGCTAAAACTGTTGCTGATGAAGATTATCAACAGGGCTGTAGGAAAGGCTCGTGTGTGAGGCTTGCAATATGTGGAATTCAGATTTTCCATTTGTATTGTTTTCATGGAAGAAATTGCATCTTTCTATCTACATATACAACTCCAAACATGAACAAATTCTTAGTCATCAGATGTTTTGTAATCATAACTTTTTTAGCTTTGTGTTTGCTAAGTAGTTAAATCCAAAAGCAAAAATTACATGAAACAAAAATTATTATATTTAATGTCAGCTTTTTATCTGGGACAAAAATTCCTTTATTGCTTGATGATCTTGTAGCCTGAAAATGGTTGGGGTGGGGAGAAGCAAAACAAGGTAAATCTGTTAGCTGAGCTTTCTTGTCATTTGGGTCACATCACTGCTTATCATTCCTCATTTTCCCTGGGGAAACAGAGAGTAAACAAGAAGATAGCTGCACTGAGTCTTTGTGATAAGCGTTTCAGTTGGAAAATATAATCTCTTTTGTGATTCCTTGGTCAAAAGATAGTTTGAGATTGTTCATTCGTTTACAATGAGAGGTGTGTTTATTTGTTTCCTTTAACATTTTAGGTGCATAGATTTCTTGGGAAACACACTAAGTAGATTTAAGCAAATACAGTTTTAATTCATTAGAATACCTGACAGACCAAATTCTTTATAAACTTGGATGATCTATACAGCAAAAAATAAGGTTACTTGAAATGGACTCTGTTGTTGCCTGAGACAGAACACAGTTTACTAAATTTTATTTACATGTTCAACAACAATGCCTTACCCTGATCAGACACCAAGTTAACAACCATCTCACAATCTTCATTCAGAAAATATTCCTTTCTGCACAGAAGTTGCACACATACATTCCAGAATATATCTCAGCTCAGAAACAAACGTGTCTAGGGAGTGGTTCAAATTCTTTCATGGGGCAGATTAAGTCCAATAAATTGTTAGTTATGCTGGATTTTTGTTTCCAAATAGGAGAGATTGATCTCTTCTATACTTAGCACACAATATGTAAAATTCAATAGCTAATGTGGGGGCAAGTTGGAGTCAATTAGTTAAAAAGGGTTAGAGGCTTCTGTAATGGCAACATAAGTTACTGAATGGGACATATCTTTCATATTTGAAAAGAGGAAAGGTGGTTAGTTTTGCTCTATGACTCCCAACTACAGCATCTCATGGGCAGCAGGCTTTACTCCTTTACACATGGAATTAGGTTTTAGGATGAAGTGACTTTCTGGGAAACAATGGTGGGCATGTGAGATTTCTGAAATCACTAGAGAATTTGTAATCTTTTTAGAACTGGGTTTGTTCCAGCTCCAGAGTCAGTATATAACTTAAACTAGCCTTAGCAAACTCCTAGGTACGACTTTTTTTCTTTTCCCATGAAAGGAAAACAATCATTCCTGAAATTCTGCCCTGGCTTTAAATCTAGTTACAAGAAAGGAAAAACGGTAGAGAATGTAATGTGTAATCCACAGCCAAGATTTGAGATCCAGCCCCTGGAAAATCACAAAAAATATTCCAGCAACATTGTTCCAAAAATGTCTTAGTAAATCCTACTAAGCCCAGAGAACTTGTGGATGCATCATCCCTGCAAATGTTCAAGATCAGGTCAGACAGGGGCTTTGAGCAATCTGATCTAGTGGATGGTGCTCCTTCCCACAGGAGGAGGGTTGGAAGGAGATGATCTCTTCCAAACCAAGCTTCTCTGTGGTTCTATGCTTCTAAGCATAGCAGCAGCAGAAAAATGTAACACTGAGTCTGTTAATCAGTATCATTGTAATTTATTGCATTTCAAACACAATAATTTGTAATTTGTTAAGACAGAAAATGAGAAATATAGCCACAATTCTCAGGATTCAGCCTCAAAAATATTTGTTTGTTTTGCCAAATGTCTTTTTAAGAAACTCTACACAAGGTTTAGGGACTCAGATGTCGGAATACATTTGATCAGCATCATTTTCAGCATGGACATGTTAAGTTAACCTGGGAACTGGTTAATCTTACAAGCCCAGAGAAAACTAAGTCTGCCATCTTGATTCATTTTTTCTGAATTCGTTTTTTGCCACCAGGTGTCAGCAAGAGTGCACAGACAAGACACCCCAGAGAGGTCTCCACAGTCTGTACAATAAGAATAATGTTTCATGGCAGTTTTCATGCTCCTGAAAATATTCTCCATTTTTACTTCCACTGGAGGAAAAAAAAAAAAAAAAGGTTGCTATTGCTTACTTTTAACTGCATAGTCTACACTAGTTTTGTGCAGTGTAGACATCCTAGAATCAGCTATTCTATGCGCCCTAGTATTCCCACCCATCTCTTATCTGCCCAACAGGGCTAGGTTATCTCACTTCAGACTCTAACTTGGAGATGTGGAGACTATGACGAAGGATGGATCATTTTCACTTGATGTGGATAATACAGCTGAAAGACTTCAGATCACTGCTAACTATCCTGCTTTTTAAAACTCACTGTCCTCATGCCCTTTCAAGGTGTTGATGGCCTTGATGGAAACAGCACCCTGGGATTGCCCTGCTGAAGGTGGTATCATGAGTTGGATTTCAATTGGTCATTGCTGATATATTAAGAGAATTCCTTCTGTCTTTCCTTCAAGCATTTGGGCAGCAGTCATTTTTTGATCAGAATTTCCTTATTGCTGCTTCAGAGCCCTGATGAAAAAGAAGTTTCTTGTCTTCAGCATATTTCTTACATTACATGGTTTCCTTTTCCAGGCTTTTCACAGAGGTCACTGTAGCCTTGAGTTCACTGTTATAAGGATGAACCTGAGTTTAAGACATTTAGTTTTGTTTAATGTTAAAATGTGTTTGGAATAAGTGTTTTAGGAGAAGAGACCTGAATGAATAAGAAGACAAATACAACATTTCCATGACTATGATAGAACCATCTTGCTTTTAGTGAAGAGCAAGTTTTCCCAAATGAAAGGATCACTTCTTGAAGCCAGGGAGATACAGATTACAATGATCTGGTTGCAAAGTTTTGTTTCAAAACTGCACCAATAAGCCTTGCACAGGTAAGGAATGTGAAGACAGGGCGAGAGCCCTTATCATCTATTTGCTCCAAAGAGCTCTGCAAATTTGCTCCTAGCTGTAACTGGGAAAGGAGCAACACAACTTGTACTGTCATCTCAGGTTTGTCTCCAGTGACTCTCTTAGCAGGTGTCATGACTGTTGTGTTTTTCCTGCTTGTCTACCTGGTACACTGTATTTATCATTGTTTATAGTCTGCAGCTTAGTGATTTGTTGTTTGGGTTTCTTTCTGCAGGGTGTATTGACTTCTTTTATAACTTCTATTTGACTCTTTTACTTTGTTTCCTCCAGCAGTGTAAGAAAGGCAGCCCTGGAGCTGCAAAGTTTTACGTGACCTGCAGGGCATCTTTTTTTACATTTTTGAGTGCTATGCAGACACAATGATACAACTTTAAAGCTTAAAGATCTAGATTTCTGGAAATGATTGGCTCCTTTTGCCAGGGGTTTTTGAAACTCCCAAGTGTTATATCTCTCCTCTGTCAAATAAACATCACAGAAGTTGTCCATCTAAGGACTGTAGTATTTTTACCATTTCAAGTCCTAAAGTACACCTTTCATGTTTCCATTACTTTTATGCAATGCCTGCAACCAGTTCTGTATAAATCTGCTGGAAAATTAAAAGGAAGAAGGATGTTTATAATGGTGAATCTCTAAAAACAAACAAACCACCCAAACCAATATTTTACTGGTAGTCTACTGCAATCACTAGGGAACTCTCTTTCAGTTTGCTGATTTAATTTAGCATTGAATATGTGTGCATCCATCTTCCTTTGCAATGCTGTAGTGAGTCTTGTCTGTAATTTAAAGTAACATTTAAAGTATGTTTGCGGTCATGGACCAAGTTATCACTGTGGTTTACTGACTGAAGAACATATCTTTTTTTCTTTTTTCTTTTTTCTTTTTTTCTTTTTTTTTTTTTTTTTTTTCTGAAGTGTTTACTGGAGGGCTTGGTGATGGATTGAGCTGATTAGTGCACAGTATCATATCCAGCCCAGAAAGTAGTTGAAAAGGGAAGGCTATTCCCTGTACCACCTATTGACTGCCCATGGTTGGGTAAGAGCCATGTTACTGTCATATTTACAGTGCTGGAGCTGTGAGCGTTTGTTGGTTCTGGAAGTACAGCCTGGGTAAATAATGTCTATCAGACAGACCTGTTGTATCATGTCCTTCCAGACCAGTTCCTTTTGGAACTTCACCATGCAGGCAGACAGGGAAGTAGAATACACAATCAGGACTACTGGAGTCACCTGTCTGAACTTTTCCCTTCAGTTTCCATGTAAAGTATCTTTATTGCACAATTTGGAGACGTTTTGCTGCAGTCAGTAATAACTATATATTGCAGTCCTTCCTTTCTTTCTATGTGGACTTTGTTTGGTAAGGGTCTCATCAGCTGTACTGGAAAACATTAAAGAAAAACACAGACCTTTGCTTTTAAGGATCTCCAACATATCCAATTTTCTCTATGCTATTCTGCTGGACATTTCTATGTTCACTCAACCAAGTGCATTCTGCCAGCTGCTGAATTTGGCATGTGGAGATCTGACCTGCTGACCCCAGAAGATACACCTCTTAAGGACACTGCCAAAGCTGGCTTTGTACCACAACCCACTGATTCCAGGATTTTCTTGGCAATGCCTCAGCCACTCATCTAAAATAGGATTTGATCCAGCACCCACAGATGTCAATTTAAAGGACTTCCATTAATTTCAGTGGATCTATCTCTTCCTTTTAAAAATTTCCTTTGCCCTGAGAGAGGCACAAGCCCCTGAACAGAGGGGTGCCAAGCAGGACACCAGAGCCACCCTAGCTTTCCCCACACAAAGGAAAAATGCACTGTTATCAGGAAAAACCAAAACAACCCAAGAATTCAAAAGCACTTTTTTTTCTACCTTTCAATTTTAAGCAACTGCAGCACTGTAAGTTCCTATTATTGTGCCATATTGTGTCATCTCAATTTCCAAGTGAATAAAGGGTTTCTCTGAATGCAAGTTACTCTCCTTTCAAGAGTGACATGTAGATTATTTACATATTTTAATCCTGGCTCACAAAGAATTTTTACACAAATGATTCACGTATAATAATTCATATTTACTTAAAGAATTATTGCCTTTCTAAGGCAAACTGAGTGAAAACAATATTTTGCTAAAACCCCTATTAAACTATCTTGCATCCCCTTCTTATTGTCACTAATTAGTTGAGTATGAATGCAAACAGAAGCTTTCACCCTTTTCTCTAATTGAAATTTTATTATAAGCAAAGAGAATGCTAGAAATTAAAAGTAATATATATGCATGTACAAAAGCACTGGAGATCAGTGTCTTGGTCTAAACAAGTCATTTCTTATTTCTTGCATGAAGCATTCCTAACATTGCAACTCAGGTGTAGAAGCTGTCCATTGAGGCAGCAGTTATGGAGAACCATCTCTCTCCTAAATAGAATAGGGGATCAAGGTCACAAATGAAGAAAGAAGAATCTGATTAACTTCAGCTGCACCTTTCTGCCATTCTTTTCTCTGGCTACACAGAGAGGCCTTCTGATCAATTTTAACTGTATCACATACATACAAGTTTCCCTTTCACCCCAAATACTTTTGAGGCTTGAAGAACTGATCTGATTGAAATAGTGTGAAGATCAGGTTTCCTCACCTCCATAGCAGTGACCCCCCAGCCATGGTGCTCTGGTAGTGCCCTATCTAGGAGGTTTTAATTTCTTATAGATCTATGTAGCACTGAATAGGAAGTTAATCTTAAAGGCTTTCTCTGGTATATTAGGTGATTAACAGAGCTGCTCACAGGGCAGTGATGTTTAGGGTTCTATAGGGATTAGGGAACAAAAGGGAACTATATTTCTTAACTCACCTTCTAGACTCTCCATAATAGAGCTCTTAGAAAGAATTATTTCTTCTTTGCCTTGTTACAAACTGACCTTTTTACAACTTCCGTGTGTGAATGAGTGAGGCTTTAATGGGACAATACCATGTAAAAGGCTGTTTCTGAAGGATTTAATTTTAACTATTTAAATTATCACAAGACCATGCACTGTACAGTAACCAGTACATACAGAGTGACCATTATCCATACTGTGGGATATTTTCACACTCTAAATGAGACATTAAGTTGACTTTTGGAATTTGGTCCTTACCAATGTTAACATCCCAGCCATTTTAATTCCCCAGCTCTCCAACTCCCAACTCCTCTCCCATGCTTGGGAGGTTATAAGCTGGAGGGTAGTTATAAACTTGGGAGGTTACAATTTTTTCCAAAACTATATCATTGCTCTGTTTGGCTCTGATGTGAAACCAAACATAAAATCATGTGAACTGGAACTCCTAATTTTAACGCTTGGCCTGACAGCAGCATAGCAGTAATCTTGAGGGAGTCTGTTTCCATGAGATCTTTCATCTTAAATTTTTGATACAAGAGGTCCATGAATGCTAATGTATTCCAGGTAAGCCAAGACCTTTGAGGAATATAAAATGTTTTGCCATGGAAGATAAATATTTTCATTGGTTTCCTTCTAATGTACTAGGAAATAAGTGCTTGCATAAAGATAGAGGAATTAAGTAATGCTTACAGTAGAAGTACCTGAAAAACTTTTTTTCCACTATATCATTTAATTCTGAGTTATCGCCAATTCAAAAGTGGTAATTCAGAACCTCTGTGATTAACAAATAATCCCTATGTATGGCACCAAAACCTCAGAAATTGATTCTGTTGTTATAAATTCTGTACTTCTGCTGAAGAGCTAGCAAAAACCACACGTAAAAAAAAATACACTTTGGGCATGAATGGACTTGAGTGTACAAAATTCATGCAGCTAGTCTTCATGATAAACCTAAGCACAGGACAGAGCCACAGAAAGGGGTTTTGTTTTATAAAAGGACTCCCAGTACGTACAGCTTGACTTTGCAAACATGGGAATAAGCACCACAGTGACAGAAATACTGTGTCTGCTGATATTTTATGAAGGTTAGAATAACAATCCACTACCTTCTGTGTGTGTTTCCCTCCTAGCAGTGGATTCCTGTTTTAATTTTAGTTTGCTTTATTGCTTGCTGGTTAGAGCATCAGGCAATACTAAAATTGTTATTAAATGCAATCTGTCTCTTTAATAACAGTTCCAAAATTAAAATCATAAAGTTGATTCATAAACCACAGAAATATATACAGTAGTTGGAGTAGCCTTCTTTCTGGGGCATTATTGAAATGTACCAATTCAATGGACTTCATAGAAATATCTTGCAATTACTGTTGTTGATGGGAACAGGGAGCTTGTAATAACCCAGATGCGTGTGTAACAAGTACAATATAAATTTGAAAAAGGCTGCCAGCACCATACACAGACTGCCTCTTGCTCAGTGGGTTAAGAGGTGATAGTGTGCTTTTATTAACCACTAGCCATCAAGGTAATATCAGAAATAGCCAGGAGAGTCCTGGAATCAGGACTGAGCATCAAAGTGACCATGAACCACTCTCCTAAAAGCTTATATCCAGATGGGCAATGGCTAAGCTGGAGTGTTCAAGGGAACTTGCATATTTATTAAATAGGTATTTCAAATATTGGCAATAACTGGCAATCTAGAAATATCCAGAAGTATTCAAGCTTATACCTTTATGACTTATTGCATTGCATGCATTGGGGTTATCCAGAAGTACCTCTGGGTTTGCTCCTTTTTCTGCATTTTCCTGTGACATATGCAAGGAGAGTGTTGAATAAACGTGCAACAGACCTCAAGGAAACACATTTTGGGGGGATCCTTTTGTCTAGATTCAGCCCAGGCTGTTTATCTTTAGCCCTACTTGTTGACAATCTGTCATGTGGGAAAAACATTTCATAAACAACCTGCCCTCCTTAATCTCATTAAGAAAATATCATACCCAGACCTCAAGGAAGCCAGCAGTATGCCAAGTGTGACTAGTTCTCCATCATTCATAGCTGAGTTTGGAATTCCTTAGTGCCTAATAAAACGTCCAAAGACTTCCCCAGTTCTTGATTCACAGCTCTGTTAATGGAAGTAGCTGAAACAGAGAAATGTTGGTGTCACTGTGTCTTTGTTGGTGTTAGAAGATTGGCAAATATGAAATAGGATGCAAACTTCAGAAGTTCTTAGCTCTTGCCTGCATTCAAATGTGCATTTTCAAGCAGTTAATTTGAAAACCCATATGTTTAACTGATACAAATCACACTTATTTTCCCATTTCAACCCTCAGCTATGTATCAGCCAGCTGCTTAGGGATGCATCTGTATATTTTGGAGAGTTGAAAGAATCCTGTTATTCCATTTTGCAGGAAGGAAAATGGAAGGAACAAGGGATTTGACCAGGATCAAATAAATTACCTCCATACTAGCATATGAAGTGTGTTTTTGTATTCCAAAACTGCTTGCAGACTACCTCCCGGGAATGGTCCCTGGCCTATTTTAGTTCCTGAACTGTCTGGAAACTCTTTAGGAGGAAGGTAATCATGTCAAGGAAGAATCTAACAATTGAACAGTTAAACTGTTTGATTTTTCACAGTCATTTTCCAGAAGGCTGAAAAGAGTCAGAAACATAAAAATAGTTTGGTTTGATTGATTTTGGAGGTTATGAACATATTTACATCAGACACTGAGGTTATGTTGGCCCAGATCTGCAAATCCATAGGTGTTTCAGAGTAAATTTGCAGCACAGATAAGCACCTGAAAGACACCTGGTGTTGAGACTATATGTAATTTTTCAGGGTCAGGAGGCATCCAAAGTCCTCTGACAAATCCTTGCCATGCCTCTAGGCCTAATGTTGTCTAACTAGAGCAAGCATATGATTAGTGTCTCTGTTGCTATTACAGAAACTATGGTTTTCTGCTGACATCACTAGTAAAAAGTTTTTGGGTTCACTGCCACCCTAGAGATTTGGCAGATTTTAAGTATCTCACCAAATATCAGTTTTCATCACAATTTTCTATTCTTTCCATTTCCAGTTAATTCCCTGTTCAGGATGCTTTCAAGAAAACATTGAAAATAACTAAAAATAAGTGTCTTTTGCCACACTGTGAAAGTGAAGAGACAGGACATGTAGAAAAATTGGCTTTTGAAAGAGTTATTCAGATACAATCACACAAAGCAACACAAAAAGCACAAAACAAAACTTATGAAAAGATTCCTTAACACTTGAAAGCTCCAGACAGCAAGGAGTATGAAGATACCAACAGGAAATTTGTCTCTTACAGAAAAATTGGGGGGTTCTCTATTTAATTTTTTCTTCACATCAGTATTTCTAGGTTCTTGACAACTATATATACCATTCAAAATATTTCCACAGTGCCCTCTGTTCTGTAAGCAAGCAATAAAATTATTTAAGTTTAAATAGTATTCTAGTGCTAAGGACAGAACAGGCAAATATAGCAGGTGATGGTGGCTGTTTTAAGGATCATAAAGATTTGTAACCACTGTATTTCTTCTGCCATAGTGTTTCCTTTTTTTTCCTCCTACCCCTGGAGAATGTATCTGTATTTCCTGTGGCACACTTATCCAATTAAAAGGAAAAAAATCTCATTTTGTTCTTATTTGTCTTTGCTATTTCTTTCCTGTCTCGGTGGCTTTTATTCTCCTCACCTGGGATCATCTCAAATACACAGGGAGCTGTTTCCAGGTTGTTTGCATGAATCCTGTTATTTAGCCATTTGTGCCAGTATCTTTTGTATATAGTGTTCTGTGTTCACATCCTCATTACAGTAATTTCTCACAAATATGTTCTTTGCTTTGGTATCGGAAGATTGCGGACTTCCCACTGCCCTTGCAGTCGGCATGAGATTTGTGGGTTTGTGTGTTGCCATTCACTCTCCTTTTTTCTATGGCAGTATTTGAAAGGAGAACAAGACATCTTGGATATTAACACTAAACACGGCTCACAAAAAAAACCATTTCCAAGCTGTGATTTGAATTTGAAGTTTTTTAAGCATCTGATCACCCGTATCTTGCTTTAAACATTTTTCATGGTTAAGAAAGGCAGAACTGATATAACCAGGTGATTTTTGTCAGTAGTTTGAGAAGTGAAGATGAGGTAAAATATAGCTCTGTTGATTTGGGATTTTTGGAGGGGGAAGCATGTTCTTTTTTCATGGCTTTTGATTTTGCGGTTTGGGATATTTTTTAAAAAACTTTTAATCAAAATTTCTATTGATTTTTTTTGCCTATCTATGTAGCAACCTATCTACTTTCTTAGAAGAATATTATATTTCTCCTATAAGACCCAGACACACAAGTATACTTCAGCTACTCTGGACAAATAAGAGGATGAGGTCAACACACTCTTGTCATTAGTAAGATAACTTGAAATGTATTAGGACAAATAATTGCCAAAAAATGAACAGAAGAAAGAAAAAAAAACAGTCAGGCTTTTTTCACATAAGCATATTTGGTCAAAAATTTATTGTGTCTCCAGCAGAAAGTTATTTGGTGAGGAATGTGTTAGTGTTTGGAGATATTAATACCACTGGATAAAGTTATGATGTCTTAGGAAAAAAATGTCTGATTCTTGGCAAATTTTGATGTGCATAACTTAATCAATACCATCACAGAGTTTTAAGTCAGCTGTATATGAGATCCACTTCTTCTAACTAAACACTGGAAAACAGAAAGGCCAGGCATTAAACATAAATGGGCTTTTCCAGTGGCCCAAATAATATATACAGCTTTCATCACACTAAAATAAAGTAAGTAACTTTTAAAAATCAATAAACTGAAAACATTCCTACCATAAAGAATTTAAGGAAAATTAATGTAGTCCCTTCAGTGCTGTCATCCTGGGTCTACCAGCAGCCTGGAGCTGTGGCCCCACTATGTATGCTTCTCCTTCACCCTGTGTTCCCCTTCGTGTGCTAATTCCGTTTGGCACTTGCATTCAGATGGTATCATTTACTACTGAAATGTTGATCATTTTTGTTTAGTGTAATGTCTGTCTGAAGCACGGAAATAAGTAGATGGAATGAGAAGTCATGAGGGTAGCAGAAGGAAGGAAAGAGAAAATTAGAGAAGACATGAAAAAAGTGATGAATAAAAGCAGATTACAACAGAAAACACTGTAGATCGGTAGTCTTCTTTTAGTGCATGAAATGCTATAATCAGTGTTCTTCAAGCAACCAGGCTGAGGAACAGTGAAGATCTTTCCTAGCACTGAGATCAGTTCTACTGTTCAAAAGAGCAAAATGCCGTATTTTACCTTTTCTTATTATCTTTTTATTCCCCAAGGCTTCCATTGACATCAGAAGAGAAAAGGCAATTCAAAATCTTAACCACACAGCCAGGTCTATTGTTATGAATTAAGAGTATGATCTAGCCTTTTCCATAGAAAGACCTGCAGCTGCACAGTTAAAAATCAGACTGGACTTTCTATCTGATTATCTTTTAATGCCCGTGATTAAATTAAAGATACCTGTTCTGATTCATAGCTTTCTTCATAACATTTTATAATGATTTTCAGTTTTATAAAATGCTTTCTTTTTCTCTTTTTTTTTAGACACATTTCAAAACTTTAATTAAGTGTTATTAATATAGATATGACTGCTAAATATTCAAGTGACAAATTTAGTAGGAAATAGTACTAAGAAGAAATGTTTGAAATATAAAAATTCAGGTTAAATTTAAAATTACAAGAAATTTTAATAGAGATTGTTGTAATTTAAGCCCAGATGGCAACCCTGTACCACAGCATTTCTCTCTCACTCCCTGCAATGGGGAGAGAGGAAAGAATCAGCAAAATAAAAGCAAGAAAACTCATGGATTGAGATAGAGACATCCACAAGCAAAGGAAAACAAGGGATTCATTCCCCAATGCCCACCAGCATGCAGGTATTCAGCCTTCCCTAGGAAACCAGGTTTCCATCACATGTAACAGTGATCTGGAAAGACAAACGCCATCACTCCAAATGTGTCCCCCTCCTTCCTACTTCTTATCCTGACTTTATATGCTTTGCATGATGCCATATGGTCTGGAATACTCCTTGGGTTAGTCAGAGTCAGCTGTTCCAGCTCTGTCCTTTCCCAACTACTTTTGCACCCACAGCCCCCTTGCTGGAGGGTTGGGATGAGGAGCAGCAAGGGCCTTGACACTGCTCACATCAACATGCCTATGTTATCAACACTGTTCTCAACACAAATGCAAAGCACAGCCCCGTACCAGATAAGATAATTAACTCTATCCCAGCCAACATCCACACAAGACTCAAAGGCTCTGGTGTATCTTGGTTAGTGTGAATGGCAAATTCTGCTGGAAAAATTGTTGTTTGGACTCTATCTAGTCTATCCAAGTGTTCTTTATTGCTACTAATTGCAGAATTTCCAAATTGCTTTGTCCAATAACCTGTATTATATTCCATGGTATTTTATTCTGGTACATAAGCTATCTATCCTACCCATCCCCACTGCTCTCATTAGTGTCATCACAGAGCAATCTATCAAATAACTAACAAGAGACGCTTCTACTGAGAAAATACATTCTGAAACAAACATCATCTTACAGAAATTGGGAAAGAAAACATTTTCCAAATAAGATTAATAGAACTGTGAGTTAAATAGTATCAAAAGAAAAAAAAAAAAAAAAAACCAACCTTGATCTTGGAAATGAAAGTCCAGGAAAGGTGCAAGGAAATGAAAAGATTGATCAGTAGATGGTTACAATGGCAGAATCAACATCTTGAAATTGATTTTGCTAGTCTTGAGAATTTAAGGCATAAGCTAAAATTGCCAGCTTGGTGGAAGATGGGGCTTTTTTGGTGTTGCAACCTGTTTTTGTCCAATGACTTTATTGCTTTGAGTGACCTGTTTATGCAACCCAATCAGCTGAACAGAGAATTTATCATTCTTTCGATGCACTTTCAAAACACTGTTTTATGATCCTAACACAATTATGGATAGCTTGTATTTCTAACTGTCCTGCTGAAAATATCTGACACTCTAAGTAAATAGAAATTAAGGGTTCTTCAATCAGAGGAACAGGCCTGGCTGCCATTAACTGAAAAACCTTTTTGTTATGTAAGGCTATACAGAAAGCCTTGGTAACAATGAGGTTCAATTGTGTGAAAAGAATGTATTTTCAGAACAGAAGATGATATAGTTAGTGATAACAGAATAACCTTGTATTCAAAAAACAATGCCAAGTGAACTGCATGCCAGAGAATGGGCTCTGACAGGTGTTTCATAAAAGAAGATTCAGTCATGACTTTATGTAGGAAAAAACCATTGGACATTGGAAGATACAAGATCTTCCATCCTTAGTCGTGATGGTTTCTTACTCTCTAAGTATTCTTATAAAAATAAGTAGGGTTATTCTCTGAGCAATTCACTAAGTACACACATCAGAATGTAAGCTGATACATGCTGCATTTTCTTGGCCTCTTTCATTCTCCTCTCTGTCCTTTTAAATCAAAGACAGAAGGTGAGAGAAGAAAAATAAGCATTAATGTCACTTATATAGTAAATGAGCCTTGTACCACATAAAATTTCATTCTTTATTTTGCAATGCCTACTTCTGTTAGAAGAAAACCACACATGCTTAATATTAATTCATTCTATTAGATTGCAAAGACCAGGTCCAGATTAGGTTGTTAGTTGCTAAAATACATGGAACATATTTTCTGAATTGTAATTTAAATTTAAAAGACACATGCTGCTTTAGTGTCAAGTAGCATAATTTGTAGGACAAACTCAAAAATAATAAGAAAAAATCACTAGAAATGGCTTTTTTCAAGTGAGTTTGAACACATATAAGGAAGGAACCAGCCTTTAGCACTGCTTCTGGCAATATTATTTTGTGATTAACTAAAAAATATTTGGTTTCTAAGGGAAAAGAAAGGGTGAGACAACAAATATCCTAACATAAATACAAGAATACAATTTCTTAAGACGAATATTCATGATTTTCTTATTCCCTGTCAAAAGCTGTGAAAATCCACCAATATATTTACTTTATTTATGGGAGCAATCTTATAAAGATCACTAGTTTTCTCAATAAAAGTAAGCTGTTCCAGCCTCTTGCAGCTTCTGAACCGTGAAAATACCTGGTGACTACAACCATTTTTGTAGCTTCCAGGTACCAAGAAGTGTAGTTTGTTTAGCATATATCTCATGACAGTTTCTCCTTTTTTCCTGTCTTCAAACCATGTTGAGAAAGCAGCTTGATGACAATCAGTGTGGGAACTTCTATGGGTCATTTGTTCCCTTTATAAGCAAATCTTCAGGAGTGTTTAAGAATATCTCAAGAAAATATACTGTGTCATGTCAAAAAATAGACTCAAAATTTTTGAAATGCCTATTCAGCATTTTGCAAATTCATAGGTTCCCAGTACTGTGGAATGGATTAGGATTCAACATCAGAAATTACTTCTGTTTTGAAGTTGCTTTCCAGATATATTTGCTTTTTTCCATCCTCAGGAAGTTTGCTACCTCTACAAAGACAATCTAGAGTGCCCTTGTAATGACATTGGCCCTCAGCAATGGGGGGCCATCAGGCCACGTGCCACATTCAGCAGTGGGCACATATTTCATTCCTTTTCCCTTTGCTCCTGAAATTCCTACAAAGCCTGCTTGCTGCCCTGAAAATCCCTCCATATTTTCCTAACCCCACCCATGCACACTTGATCAGACTATTTGCCCTGACTGACCTGCCTCTGGTTCTTTCTATTGAATGCTTCTAATGTTTTATCCCTGAGGCACTATGGCAGTCACTGCTGGACCGAGTCTTGGAGAGCAGAGGGTCTGTCTTGGGCCCATCTGGCACTGGCCACATTAAACACGGGAAAAGTTTTTGGAAACATCTCACACTAGCCACTCTTTTTAGTCCCTCTCCTGCCAAAACCTTGCTACACTAATCCAATACACGTGGTTTCAGCACAAATGTGAAACAAGTCCTCATATTTATCAGTAATACATTAACTAGTGCTTACACATTTTCCTTTGGTCCTATTTTGGAGGAAGATATCCATCTTCTCTGCTGTCTTGACTTTAATGGCCTGTGATTTTCTTTTTGGCCCTTGAGGCAGAAACCTGTGTTGTTTAAGGCCATTAGCCAGAAATATTGTGCAATCGCTCTGTTAGCAAATAATTTAAAATCTAATTTAAACAAAAGAGTGATCATATATGTGTTGTACTAACAATGAATAATTACTTTCCACAAATATATTTACTCTAAAGAGCTAATGACATAAATTCATTTGAATTTTCATTTCAGAAAATGAAGCCCACTAGAAAGAAAATAAAGTAATGTAAGTAGTAGCGCCAGGTTTATATTTTCAATTCATTTAGGAAAAAATATCTGTAGCCCTGCTTTCAAAACTGTTGATGTGGGATATATGCAGTAATATTTTAGACTTCTGCAGTGTGGTCACCTTTGGCTCCATGAACAAAGTGGAAAAAAAGAGGTATTTCCTCTGTGTAGCTCAATTGATCACTTTTAGGCACCCTAAAACCTCTGCATCGTTCCCCCAACTGTAGGGAACATCTCTGTGACCTCTTCGCCTTGTAGATCTGCACACCAGGTGTGAGGAATTAGTATTTCAGGCACTGAACTACCAATAAATGCATCTGTAGCACCCTACAAGAACACCTTTCTACATGCTTCAAGCTAAACAGGGACAATGCTGATGATTCCAATAAAGCCACTATTCTAATATACTGACTCTGCTTACACAACCAGCCCTTGTTTAGAAAAGTCTCAACTGAAACACCACAAGATACAGATTCAGAGCTGTGACTTTGTGCTTACTGTGACTCTGACTTGCATCGAGGTGAGGGAAAGAGCTGGCAGGGAAATCCCAATTCTACACCAGCTGTAGACACCAGCTGTGAGAAAGGGTCCTAGCCTGCTGAGCCAGAGGGGTATTCTGGGGAAAACGAGCAGCTAATCATAGTCTTGCTGCCTGTGTGCAAGTCAGGAGGGGTTGTGAGCCCTCTGACCGCTCTCAGGGAACCTTCAGCTGGCGTTTCCTCAGAAACACTTCGCACCAATGTTCATTTGTAACACCCCAGGAGCAGCAGTGGTGTTTCAAAGAGAATATGAGGGCTTAGACCCTGCTGCAGTTGATGTTAACCTGGACTAATCAGGGTCAAGGTTAATACAGTCACTCTTTGACTGCTGTGTGATATAGCAGTATCTATAGTCAGTTGATGTCTCTTGTGTCACAGCAATGTACACATCTGCTTCCTTTTGCAGCATTAGAACTTCATTTATTTCTTTTGCCAAAGTGTGTTCTGACTTGCCAGAAGATGCTTTGATTTATAATCACCTTCCTACTGCTGCCTGGGTGAATATATTGGGTGAATACATTCTTGATATACCCAGCAGTCCTCGCCGGGATTCATAATGTCTAAAGAAGTAAAGGGACAGGAAAATAGAAAAGGTCCATGCTACGTCCAGGATAGTCAAAATTATTAGGAGTTATGGTTATTATCTGATGCTACTTTGCACCAGAATATGACCTGGGGTGTTATTTTTGTTACCAAGGGAAAAAAAAAAAAAAAAAAAAAAAAAAAAAAAAGGAAAAAAAGCTTTATGTAGTTTCTCTAAGTGACTAATTCTTTTGTATACTTTTATATTTTTCCAGTCATGGCTGTTCTGAAACTAACTGCACACTCTTTCATATTTCCTTAATGTGTTTTTAAAGTTCTTGCAAATGGAGCTAGGAAGTACCTTTTTTTTCCTTCTTTTTCATGGTGCTGGGTGATGTAGTCTATGTCCTCTCATAACTTGCACAGGTATTTTCCTATTTTAAATGAATCTACTTTAGATTTGTGAAGTAATTGGTACTTATTTTTCATTCACAAACCAAAATAATTTTATTTAAATGTTTTAATTTTATTAAAAAAATTAAGAACAGTGAAATTGTTTTATTAAGAACAATAAAATTGCTTTTAAGAAAACTAATAAAATTATTGGAAAGTAAAGAAAAAGTTCCCCAAATACCTGTAAACCAAACCTGTAAATCTCTTTGCAATGTAGACACCAATGGCAGTCTTCTTTCTATTTTCTGGAAAATATTACATCTGTGGCAATCCCATTAGGTTGTATTTATCATCTCTGGAGAAAACTGGGCTATTTAGGAGATTTTTTCTGACCTATTGTAAACATGCTTATACAATGATTAGATGAATCACAGCTTAAAACTTTCTGCATTATAATCAACTCATTACATAAGATAATTCCACCTTTTTTCTCTGGATTTTTAAACTCTATTTTACTTTATCCTCTTGTCCAGGTTCGATTATAGCTTAGAATGTCAGCACAAGGATTATTTACCTTTCTATGAAGATTTCTTGTTTCTCTCTGTCTTCTTCGCTAATCCAGCTCGCAAGAGCAGGCACCTCTCTTGCAAGGCACAGCATGAATATCTCTAGATTTCTCTGCAACTAAATTCTCAGGTTGAATGCTATAACTAAAGAATATTTTTCACTTGTCCCTTTTAGTGTAATGGTACTCAGAGCTGGCTGAGACAGAATTCAGATATCTTACATCAAAAAACTTCAGGATTTAAACTCCTTCCTTTTTATTTTAAATTCCTTTAGTATACACAGCTCTATATAGGAAGTTTGGAATGCTTTTCTTTCTTTCAAGCTTGCCAAAAAAGCTTAAAGATGAAACAGATGGTCAGAGGGATACGTTCATATTTTATCAGGACAAGTTCATGTTGTAATGGCATATCCCTGTAAATAATCCAGGCAAGGTTGGATGGGACCCCAAGCTACTTGGTCTAGAGGGTGTGATCCCTGCTTATGGCAGGGGTGGAACTAGGTGATCTTTAATGCCCCTTCTAACCCAAACTGTTCTAAGGTTCTGTTCTATTATGTGAATACTTTTATGCATTCTTTCCTTCTCTTTTTTTTTTTTTTCCCTTCTCTTTTTCTCTATTGGCCTTGATAATTGGAATAAAAATTTACCTGTCTGCCTTAGATTCAGATCTTGTGTCTGATGCTGAGGTGTCTTGACAGTCTGCTTTGGAAGTTAAGGAGCAGAGCATCCACAGCAGCTGAGTGAGACTGTTGGTGCTGGTCCTCAGGTCTCATTCCCCCCACACACATGCTAACCTGGCAGACATACTTCTTAGGGGAATACTAATGTTAACAGAGAATAATTTAGGTTTCAATTTAAGCCATCTTGAGCTTTCCATACTTTTGCTGGGGGGAATTACTTTTGCAAATCCTCAGAGTGGATTTATAACCGAATGAGTTTGGTTTCACATTACTGCATGCTGAGAAGGAAGCCTATCATGGGAACAAATATCGGTACTAAATTCACACGTTCTTCAACCTAAAAAGGTGGGAAGATTAAACATTAGCTCCTGTGTTCTCAAAGGAAGAAGGAAAGAAAAAAATGTTTTGTGAACTGATGTGACTTAAAATACTGCAATGCCTACACATTGTCCAGAAGAGTTGTGGATGTCCCATTCCTGGAAGGGTTAAAGGCAAATTTTGTGGAGCTCTGAGTAACTTAGTGTAGTGGAATGTGTCCCAGCCCATAGCAAGGATTTGGGACTAAATCATATTTAAGGTCCCCTCCAACTCAAACCATTCTATGATTCTACAGTACTACGGTGAAGGAGAGAATTTTTTTCTGTATTATAGGCACAGTGAAAGCCTGAATAATTATACATAGTACTAGACATGAAAAACACGGCATAAGCTCTTGACGTTAAGTACTAAAATGAACTGACAGGCTGCAGCTGAGCTCTGTATCTTATACTGTGCTTGTCTAAGGGAGAGCTGAAGCAGAACCCCCAAAATAAGAATGGCATTTGACTTCCCATTGCTTTAGAAATAAGGCATTAAAGAGCCTCCTCTTTAGACCATTCTGTGGGCAGAAAGACAGTAGAGGACATGGGATGATGTCCCCTTGTGAGTCCTCAACCTTCAGAATTTCCTACCAGGAGCCATAACAAATATTCTGTGATGTTTTCAAGTTCTTTGAAGTCCAGTAAGGTTGTACTCAATATTGCCACTGTCCAGCAAGTTGGTTTCAGTGTTCCCACCTGAAAATGAACTGTAAGATAATTAAAAAAAAAAAAAAGAATAAGCAGGCACATTGAAACTTATATGTATTATATACATATTTCCTTGAAGGCAGCTAAATACATAAAGACAAAGACAGATTACAACATTCTTTTTTCATGGAACTTCTGAAGTTATGTCAATTTTAATCTTTTTTTTTTTTTTTTTTGACAGAAAGTGTACAAGCTGTCTTTTTAAAGCTAAACAAGGGGATTGTTGTAATTCTTTCCCTTCTCCTATCATACTGAAGGTTTTCCTTTCTGGTTTCAGCAGAAATAGAATTGGCTACAGGAGAGAGCTGAATGCTTTAGTGTATTCACATTGCAAAGAAAAGTCAGGGTTTCTCTCTGGAAGACATCTTTTTCTCCAGACCAAAATCATCATAGTATCCACTATATATATATATATATATTTAAAAGCATTAAAAGTAACTTTGATTCATCATACCAGAAATTACACTCAAATTTGAAGTGGAAATTTATGATCAGTCCTACCTACCTAGGCTGCATAAAATTTGTTTTTTGGCAAATATTCCTCACATCATTAAAGGATAAGATCCTTTTCTTTCAGGATTACAGTGGGCTTGTATTCAATAAAATACAGCTTAATTCACAGGTTTTCTTCTGCCAGCAATGCTGTGGCATTATGCGTCTTGTTCCATGGAACTATTAGATCAAAATGCAAAATAAAATCTGTTTCTGTCTGTGTTGCTTAACTTCTCTGAACAATAGGGACACAATAGTGTCTGTTGCAGTGAGGCTGGAATCAAGAAGGGTATGATTGATTATGAATAGAAGAACCAGCTTTTTATGTAATGCCTTAAGAGCTCTTGCTGTTAACACTGGAATATTTGTGTCTTTGCATAATAAACCTGAAAGTTATATGGCTTAGGAAATGGTTATCACCTCATAAACAGGAAGCACCCTCAAGGTATCATCTACTATAGGCAATGCGATCACAAAAATCTGTGTTCCAGCTTTGCAGCAGTCCTACATCAGTTCTTTTATGGCATCATTATGTTAAATGTTTTTAATGCAGGAATATTTCAGAGTAATAGCAAACTATTTTCTGTTTCACTGCAATTTCATTCAAGTCCATTAACGTGTGAACATGAAATAGAAACAGAGATTAAAAGACTTGTCTAAGGTCACAGCGATTTGGGTTAGATGTGGGAACAGTGATGGAAAACACCTGACATCTGATATTGGTTTTGATTTGCTGTAGGACCTCATATACATCACTTGTACAAGGTCACTTTTGGGAGCTATTAGAGCAAATATGAACATGTGTATCTAAGCTGCTTGCTAGATCTATTGTAAATATTCAACACTGAAAGTATAGAGGAAAGGTAAAATGTGATAGTCCAACTTTACCTGAAGCAATAAACATCAGTACAGTTGCCAAGATATTACTAACCTAAATCTAATGTTTATATATTATATAATGTTTGCACTTTAAATTGATACTTATACTTACTGTCATTGTGTGTAAAAGTAACCGTCTGTATTAGGAATATGTAATAGAACAGATTTTGTAACCTAAGACAGGTTCAGTAATGCACCACACTGCTGCTTTAATGCAAATGTTCTTGAAGCCCTGGAAAGGGCAGAGCTAGCTGGAGCATCCCTGCACCCTTAACCCATCATTGCTGTCCATAGTGAACTGGGACACGACAGAGGCTCAGGTGTGCACAGTGCTACTGAGGGACACTAATGGCAAGAGAGTAGGGATTTCACCAGCTGCACAACACAGAGCATCTCTGTGGTCTCTGCACTGCTTAACCAGAGAATCACAGAATGGTTTGGTTTGGAAGGGACTTTTAAAACCATCTAGTTCCAATTGCCCTGCCATGAGCAGGGAGACCTTCCACTAGACCAGGCTGCTCCATACCTCTTCTAACAAGGCCTCAAACACTTGCAGGGTTGGGGCAGCCACAGCTTCTCTGGGCAACCTGTGCCAGAGTCTCACCACTCTCACAGGAAAGAAATTCTTCCTAATGTCTAGTGTAAACCTAGTCTTCTTCAGCCTCCGGCCGTTCCTTGTGTTATCACTACATGCCTTTGTGAAAAGCCCCTCTCAAGCTATCTTTTAGCTCCCATTTAGGTACTGGCAGTCTGCTAGGAGGTCTCCCTGAAGCCTTCTCTTTCCAGGCTGAACAAACTGCACTTCTAGTGACACCACATCTGTTAACACGCAACAGACTTGCAACAGCAGGAGCAGTACCTCTCATATTTTCCTGTGAGCAATAAGACAGCAGGAAGGGAATTTATTTTCCTCAAGCCATGATTTTGTCCTGAATCTTTTCCCCAGGTTATTCTTTCTGAAGGAACTAAGGCTCAGTTTTTCTATCTTCTGGATTCCCAGATTGCAGAGTCAAACAATAGTACATTGCTGCAGTATTTATGAGTGCTCAAGAGTAAAAAAAAAAAAAAGAATTGGGCTGGTGTCCTGGCGTTGGGGTGGAAAAGTAGAAAGTGCCCACTCAGTAGTAAACATTCTGGCTGTTCATTTTTACCTGTCCGCATGCTCACATTGTGAAAAATATAAATTTCTCTATTCAGATATCTACAAATGTGAGAGCCACATGCAGATCTTTTGCTCTTCAGACTTCAAAAATTGATTACATAGGTCTTTTCTATATATGTGAGGTCATCCATACTGAGAATAAGAAGCCTGATGGCTGCTAACAACAGAGAATATAAAAGATAATCAGAGCTGATAATCACCTGTCATCTACCAAAAAAAAAAAAAAAGAAAAAGAAAAAAGAATGAAAGCAACCAAAGAAAAATCTGCTCAAAAATTCCAGAAGCGTGAGTAGTTTGACTGACATTGTGAGTAAGGCTATTGTTTTTTATTCGTTGGATTTATTCAACTTTACAATTTATTTTCAGATGGGTATGCAACCAATGAAGAAGGGAAAGGAAAAGGAAAAGTTGGACAAGGAAAGGAAGCAAAAACAATAAGTTTGTCTCTTTTTAGAAGTTAATTGTATGCAGGAAAAAAAGCTTAGAATTAAACCACTCTACAATTTTGAATACATGTGATTTTCCATTCATTTCACTGATATTTCTCTTTACATTTGTGGTGTGGCACAAGAGTAATATAAAAAGTTTGTGCCAAGTTTTGTCCTTTAGCACGAGTCACCCTTTTCCTTGAGTCTGGTCATGTCATTGCAATATGTAAAGCCTTTTGAAAGTGCTTACTCCTATGTCATTAAATCTAATGGTCTAGAACTTCTTAACTTCATATTTTTTTGTATATAGTGACCCTGGCTTACTTTCTTAGCTATTTTGTGTTTCCATTCCTGAAACATCTGGTTAAATCTCTTGTTCCTTTGTCATACTACCACCATCTATACACACTCACGTCATCTGAGACGATGTCCAATAATATGTAAATACTATTTTTTGTCTTAATTATCTTCAAATTCCTAGTTCAGGAGATTCATGCTGTTATTTCTGCACAATTTTCTCCCAAGCTTGGCTATTAATATTCTATTGTAGATCAGCACATGATTTCCCTTTTGAATCACTCTACTTCCATTTCATTTAGGACTGTAAAAATGTATAAATTGATACTGCTGAGCTTTTCAGATTTAGCCAGCTGCTAGAAAAAGGTTAATAGGTTTGGTTGCCTGGTGATACTATTCCAGTTTATGTCTGTCAGATGTCTAATCATGTGTCTCAGCAGATGATATTGCCCATGATATTGCCAATAGCAGCTTTTTCTATCTTCTAAATTTCTATAAAGTTTAAAAAAAGAGATGTCCTATCACCAAATGTGTGATTTGGAGCTGTAATTTTAAGAATCAGATTAAATCTTGCATACATACCTATATGCATATAAATATTAATACAGAATATTCATATCAAATATATATGTAGTACATATGTAAATATGTTTATATTTTGACATAAAATTCTTTTAAGCACAAGGTGGTATATGGTGATTCTGACATTAGATGAATCATTAGACAAAGTTAGGCATACAGGTCGTTTCAGGAATATACTCAGCTAGTGAAGAAAAAAAAGAAAAAAAAAAAGGAAAATCCTTGGGCTTTTCTTGGATTTAGAGAGTTGGTAGCTATATGTGGTTAGATTTGCCTTCCAAATGTGCCAGCCAGGTGTTTGCCCGCTTGAAAATTACTCCAATGACCGGAGTAGAGTGGCTGATTTGCTGAAGTGCAAGAGTACCCAATTGGTCTCTTCAGTTAAGAGCTCCGTTTCCTTGAATTTTGAGGGTTTTTTCTACATCACCAAAAAATTACCTTTACAATTGTTTTTAAGTCACCTGTTCCTGTGTGTGGGTGTATATAGATGTATGTGCTACCTACCTTGGCCCACACTGCATGGAATATTCAAAAGATGGGTTTATTTGGCTAATGGGTCAAAATTTATGTCTGAGGAGAACTCCGGGTTAGTTCTCTCTGTGGATGTGATACCATATGGCCACATACATCCACCTTTCTTGTAAGTTAAATCTGTATTTAAAAAATTACAAAAAGCACATGAACTTTATAGTTGTGGCATTCATCTGTGATGGGGAGATGAAGCACATAAACATCGTTGTCAGAAGTATACTAGAGCACAAATAAAAGCTAAGATAATACTAAAATATCTGAACACTTGAAAAACATAGGAAAAAAGAACCAAAAAAAAAAAAAAAAAAAAAAACCCAAACCCAAGAGCTTTATGAGGTAATAATACACAGGGATTTAAACTTAAGAGGATTCCAGGCAACACAGTCATCTTCACTACCTTGAGTTTGCCCCTTAGAGTGTGTATTAATTGCTCCTTCCTATCAAACTTCACAGTGTTCAAATCGGATCAAAGCTGGACTTCATTGTGTTTGAAGCATTCACAGTAATTATTATTCCAAGATAATTTAGTCTTTTAAGGTGGCTGCTTTAACTTTCTACCTTTCAAGTGAAAATCCTAACCAATTACACAGATAGGTAGATCAGCTCTGATTTACTTAATCAGATTGTTATTTTCTTCATATTTATCTGATGAGGCTTATAGTTCTAGGCTCTTAATCCACCTTAAGGATGTGTCATGAAAAAGGGAGATTTCCTCAAACCCCCAGTGCTTGGTTAGTCTGTCAACCCACAGGAAAGACAAGACCCTTGTGTGCCATCAACCCATCAGAGCCCCGTTATGGGGAGCCTTCACTGAACAGTCCTCTGGGTCAGAGGGCAGCTCGACTGCCTTGTTCAGGGGCACAGGGCAACAGCATAAAGGAGACCCCTCAGTGGGTCTCCCCACTTTGTGACCCCTCGGTGGGTCTCCCCACTTTTTCTGAGTATGTTTCCTGCTGCCATCAGTGAAGGACTCATGCCAACAATTTATGGAATAACCCTCTTTATTAACATAAAATTGTGACGGGTTTAGGTTCAAGAAATGTCAGTGATAGTATGTCCTTGCAAAAACATATTCAAAGCAATGCACAGACAAGCTCTAATCCCCAGTGAAAGTGTTTAGTACTGACAGAGCGTGATTCTTACCCAAGAGGTGTCCGCAGGGGAGAAGGCATGTTCAGCCTATTGAGAGATCCCTGAAATTTTGATAAAGTGTTTCCTAAATTCTCCCCATTTCTAGCTTACTTTAATACTATTTCTTTATATTTAAGTGGGGCTTGAGTGACTCTAGTCATTTTGTTACTGATGTTCACAAAAGGCTGAATGTGCATTTTCAGGTTCACCATGTTTGGGCACATTTCTTCCTTGTGCTTTTTTTTTTTTTCTTCTGTGGAGCATGGCAAGAAGAGCCAGAAGCAGGTTGGGCTTGGAGAATGTATAGGAATAAAAAACTATATTCCTTAAAGTAAAAGAGGATTACTTTGTTTCCTCCCTCCCCCAGCTATTTATAGAAAGGTGTAAGCAAAAGATGAGGATAAATTCTTTGTAAATTTCACCAATCATCCCACCAAAAAAAAAGAAAATTAACTACATAGAAAAATACCTGGAAACAAGCCCTTTTCTTTCTTTGGCATCCTGGCAATGTGGGCTAGTTTTTAAATCTCTTCTGGAGCCTTTTAGGAGAATTACCTTATCTCTAATGGCAGCTGTCATTTTACCTAAATCTACGCTTACTGGTTTGTATTTTCTGCTTTCTCATTTATGCTGCTATTCTTATTATACATGCCTTGAAGGCTACAAGCATAGAAAATAATATAACATAGCAACATAACAGGACGTAACAGAACATAGCATGACATAACAAAACATAAGGAGGAAGAAAAAAATTGGATGGGAACAGAAAGAGTCGTTTAATCTTTACAGAAGTTGTTCAGTGAAGTGTATTGTTTGAAAAAAGATAATTGCAGCAGTACACCCACGTGACAGGGTTAGATTGTGTTATTTGTGTAAAATGTCACTCTCCCCAACAATCAGCAGGTTTTTGATACTGGAAGAGCATAGTACCTGGATAGCAGCATTGCCAAACAGATAAAATAAGCCAGAGTAGTGCTTCTTTATTTTTCTCCTTTTTCTTTCCTTTTCTGTGTGTGATGGTCTGCTCAGACTTTGGGGATTTAAATTGATTTTCCTGGCAGCTTTTTCCGTAGGTTTTCATTGTTCAAATCATGATAAGCTTTGCTTCTAGCACCAGTAGAAAAAGAAAATTAAATATAAGCATTTGTAGGTTGAGAACTCTCATAGGTGTCTATAGCCTCAATCTCTAACATCAGTAATGTGCTGGAGACATTGTACAATAGAACGTGGAACATGAGGGGAAATCCTGTGAAAGTCTGAGGACTGGCACCAGGTGTGTGGGTTTGGTTTTGTTTATTTTTTATGTGTTCCTTGAACACTCAATATAATGTGACATGGACTCATGAGAGTTTCTTTTTTTATGTCAATACTGGTGTGAACATACCCTAAATCAGGACAGCTGCCCTCTCAAAAGGAGGAACAGCTTTTAATTGCACAATTTCCTAATTAAAGAGAGGCAAAGGTGTAGTGAAGTGAGTTTCTAGCTTGCTTTCATGGATCCCATTCCATTTAAATCAGCGCTGAAACCCCCACTGAGTTGAGTCATACAGGATCACGCCAAAAGTCCTCTGTCATCCTGGATTAGAGAACACACAACTTCAGTGAAACCAGCTTTGAGTCCTCGGAGAGCGGACACTAACTACATAACAGTGAACTTTAAGTATTTTACAGATGATTAGCTCTCTTTTTTGTGTTCAGCAAAGTCAAAGTAAGGCTGTGCAAAGAGCAAACTGGAAAAAGGAGGAGGATTCTACACTCAACACCCCCAAGGATATTATCTTCAGTGGCACTAACATGGCCTGATTAACATTATGACAGAAGTTGTTAAATCGGCTTGGGAAAGCCGTCTGTATGGCATATCTTGTTCATTCTTGTGCTGTATTCTGATTTTTACTCTTTTCCCTGTATATCATACAAGCAGATTAGATAAAGAGAAATGGCTCTGAGCTTTGCCAGAAACTGGAAACCACTAATTAACAGCTACTTAGAGTTGAAAAGTTGTACCATTTAATTAATGATATTCATGCCACCATGGAATTAATGAAAATAACCACTTTTTCCTCATTTTTCTGCATGCATAAATTTTCTGTTTTTCTGAGTCTGAAGAAAATTTTACACTGGGAAATATATCATTTTGCCCTTTTGTGTTCAAACTGCAAAATTGTGAGGTAAATATGGAGTTTGGCTATTTTTTTTAAAGTATTTTTTCCCAAAAATTTAAATTGGATAAACATTTCATGCGATATATAAAGTGTTTTAATATGAAGAGCAGTGGTAAAGAATGCACAATAAAACACATTGTAGCTCTCTGCCAGTGCAGCTTGCTGTTGAGAGTATGGTAATAGCACTTACACGGTGCCAAAACATAGTGTTTCTCGCACTGAAGACCATAGATCTGTTTCTGACTAAGAGATGAAGCATCTGTCCAGTTTCATGCTGTGATAATTCCTGCAACTTGAAGTCCAATTCAGTATTTTTTTTGTTTCCAGTAGCACTTTTGACCACTGCAATTACAAAATCAGGACCAAAAAAGCCTAGTCCAGCTGTTCCATATCCTTACATTGTGTTACTTTGGTGTAGATTAAATTCTGAGCAAAAGTGTCAATGGTTTGAAGAGAAATTAAAACCTTTCTGAGAGAAAACAAAACAAAACAATTTCATTTTCTGTAAAGGACTAATTGTTGAGAAATATTTATATGATACAAAAGAAAACCATAGGCCTGCAGTAAGGTAACCCAGTTGTAAGTCGTAAGAACTTTTTTATGTTGTTCACAACTTTTTATTTTCCACTTACACAGAGATAAAATCTGTAGAATTATGGAAATAGAACTTAGAGTGGATGAAAGGGAGTTTCATTTCATGAGTATCCTTGAGAACATACGATCTAGTAACATCTGCAAGATGTTCAGAAATTCTGTCAGCATCTAATATCCAAAAATTTGTGTGGCTTTCTGCCCAGACCTTGTATCTAAGAAATAAAGTAAAAGTGTGTGTGTGTGTGTGGGGGGGGGGGGGGGGGGGTGGAGGGGGGTGGATGGAATCTTCCCTTATTTTCTAAGACCTTTCCTTCCTTTTATCTGGATAGCAATTATACTGACATTTTATCATTAACACATTACGGTTTTAAAGATTGGCCTTTTTTTTTCCTTGATTCAGAGAAAAGAGGGCAATAGATTGCACACTGGAATCTGTTTAACTTTGGCATGGTTGTTTCTGCTGATGCTAAAGCTTAATAAGTTTCATTCTTACAGTATCTAAGGTTAGCTAGACCTTCTCTGGCTTTATGAAAAATGAACCAAATATCTCCTCGGATGCATGGATAAACATATCAGAAGGACATATATAAGACAAAGTGACTCCCAGTCTTCTGCCAGATGCAACCCTACCACCATTGGCAAGATGAAGTAGTACTAAAATGAGATTGATTCATAAGCAAAGACTATTTGGGTGAATCTAAGCAAGTGAGAGATTAATGTGACAAGCAAAGGATATTTCCAAAAAATAATAGTTTATTTTGGCTGAAGACACAGGCTTGGAACGAATTAATGTCTTGGAAATGTTTCTGGATACAGATGCTGCTCTCTCATATAGCAACATATATGATTAAGACATCTGTCAGGTTACAAAATTACTTCCTTCTACTGGATGCTAGCCTGACCCCAGCCATAAATACTGCTATTCCCAGCCACGTGAGCTTCAGCAATACTGGATTTCAGCATGCAGTACCTGCAGAATCCAGTAAAAATCTTGAAGAACCTATATCTAATACAAAATTTCCAGCCAAACAAAGCTCTAGGAAGAAGACTACGAAAAAGTCTACTTCTCCAACATATGGATTTTTTTTTACATTTACACATAGACGCATTTTTAATACAAATATGAGCGTACTCTTATGGGAGGGTTGAGGAGGAAGTAAAAATGTAAGTGGTATTTCTTTGGCCTGCATTCAAGCAGGCATACGGGTATAAATAATTTAAAAAAAATAAAAGATTTATATCACTCTACTATACAAACAGAAGAGAAATGACAGCTGCCTCATTATGATTCTTTAGCAGGGAGATAGGACATATTACTGGATAAAAGACCTGATAAGAAATATAAATCCACCAATAATGTAAAAGAAAGAGTAATCACGACAAATTTCTTTCCAACCCAAGAATTTCCTTGTAAAAAGGAAATGGAATGATCATTTCCAAATTTCTGACAGGTGCCACTTGTCATCTGGAAAATAGCACAAATACCTTAAAAATCCTGCAAATTTTTATCATGTTATTACCCTAACATTTTTACCCTTGCCTTTAAAACTTCTGCTTGTAAGGATTTTCCGACCTAGCATATTAAACCACACCAATGACTTAAAAAAGCAGTTACACCTTTAAGCTCTACTAGATAAGCTGTAGCTCTTCACTAAATGAAATGGCTCACACATAAATAATGCAGCACAGACTTGGGGAAAAAAAGACATCTCAAGTAACCAAATCACATTGCAATAAAGCTGCCCATGTCAGGTATTACTTTTGATAACTTCATAGCCAAAAATTTTCATTGGAAATAATTACAGAGCAATTGAAAACATTAAATATACTATTGCGTAAAGAATTGATTTTAATGCTGTTGAAATACTTTTTTTTCCTATTCAAGCAACTTTTTAAGTATAAATGAGATGCATTTCCAGGACTCTTTTCCCTGTAGGAATTTTATTTCCCTTCATAGAATTTTAGGTTGTGGTAGTTTCTTCAATAAGCTTCAAAACTCTGCTTCTCTGCCTCTAATTAGTTAATATTTCTAAAGAGCTTTAAGAGACAAAAAAGCTATATAAATGCTAAGTGTTGCCATTTCCTTTTGCAGAGGTAAATCTGATTCTCTGTTTTAATGAGGAAGGCCATAGCTCATCATCTTGGCTGATTATAGAACATACAAGAACAGATTGCCCATAACCATTGTATACCCTTCTTTCCCATTTTGAAAATTATATTGCTCACAGCTTGACTCCTTAAAAGGTAGAATTATAATAGTTTTAATGGGTCTGAAAAAGAATATCAACTAAAACTGGTTGCTCTGAAGAATTCTGCTCAGGTTTATTGTCAAACCTGTCAATGTAACATCAAAGCAAACAAAAAATACCCCAAAAAACAAAACAAAACAAAACAAAAAAAAACCACAAAAACCACCAAACCAAACCAAACAAAAATAAAAACATAACAAAACCAACACAAAATCAACACAACAAAACCAAAACCAAAACTAAAACCTGAACCAAAACACAAAAAAACCAAAAACAAACCAACAAAAACTTCATAAGCTTTGCACATACCTAATATGGTAAATGTCTGGATAAGAGGTTCTTAGGATTTTTTTATGGTTTGGTATATGATTTTATTGGGGGCTTTTGATTTGTTTTGTATTAATCCCTTGAAGGGTACAGTAAGACTGAATTAATTTTCCTGTTTCAGCCTGTCTGCATCTGCTATGTGGATTAATAAGGTATTTGTTTCTATGGATGTTCTCCTGGCATCATTCTCACCCTTTCTTCTCAAGCACAGAAGAAAATAGTTTATTTCTCACATATCAAACATTATTTTACCACAATAACGGTGAAAGAAATAGTAGGAAGAGAGGAAGAGACTGTCTCAGCTGTTTAAGTGACACCAAACTGGATATAGAAAGGTTTTATTGAAAATGTCAACTTTATCTCCAGTGTATCTCCTCTCAACTTATTTAAATATCCTGACTAAAAGCATTTCCGCTTGAGCTACTGTGAGATTGGAAGTTCATTATGCATGCTTCCTTTAAGCTGTTATTTACTGGACATAATTATGTTACTCTGACCTCTTGAAAAGAAATTTCAGATATAAAGTGAAGGAACTAACTATGAGCAGGAGAGGAAGAAATTTTTTATAATTATGAGATTAACTTAAACTTTTTTCTGAAAAAAAAAAGGAAGAAAAAGTAAAATCTGTTCCTGTTGCACTATACTTCTGTTCTCACAAGTGACATTTCATGATATAATTCATATGTGCTGTATTTTAACACCAAAGTAAGATCTGATTTTTAGTTTAGATGAATCTGGATGCCCAAGAAACCAAGTGAAAAAAAAACCAAAACAAAGCCAAACAGCAGCCCTCAACTCTTACACTAAAAATACAGAATTAAAAACAGAGTAGTACTTAAGCAGTGTGTAAAACATGAATTTAAGAAGATTTCTACTAAATTTTGATTTCAGTGTTCGTAATTATTTTTGTTATAATTGTTCATTACCAGCTGTGAACTGATTCTTAAATAAGCTTCCTTGAGCTATTAGTCATTGATGCCTCATTAGTAGTGTAAATACTGCTTTGTAGTGTCTGCCATCCTTGTTTGGAATTTGAGGGTTTAGCCAAGCAGTTTGTTATTTTTTATTTATATTTCCAGGACTGAGGAGAAAAAATGTTCGCCAGATGCAATTCTGACTTCAAAAGTTATTGAAAATAGGAACCATCATGCTTTAAGGGTTAATAGACCCAAAACTACCCATATTGTTTCGGGACTCCTTCTCTCTTTCTCTCAAGGGAGAAGTACAAGCTAATAAAAATCTACAGGAATTTCATTTAGTCAGATGAACAATAAATTTTTAATTTCTTTTTCAGTTCATCATTCATATTTTTAACAAAGTTGTTCTTTTGTACTTTTGTTCTCCCGTGGTGACTCAAGGTGACATGAGACCATGACTTTCGGAAAGTCTGAATGAAAATAATTACAATTTTTTAATGAAAGCTCCAATATTTTTAAAGAAAACAGATTTTTATGTGGTTAGTGTTTTGGGGCTTTTTATTTATTGATTGTTTTTTGTTTTGGTTTGGTTTTTTTAAGAGATGTCAGAAATTAAATCACTGCCCAGTTAACCATAACACTGAGTAAGGCCAAAACTGGCACTACTAACTAATTTTTACAGGCAGGTTTTTTGATTTCTATTGTAAAAAAAAAAAAAAAAAAAAAAAAAATGAAGAAACATTGTGGAGCAAACTTAACTTGTGTCATTCCCTAAAAGGTGCTGCATGTTTACTCCACAGCTGAAACTAGTTTTTGAAATGGATGATTATATTTTCACGTGACTGTGAGACCCGGGCTGTTTCGTGATGCCAGCTCTGTACATTTCCTAGTAAAAACTACAGGAAATGTCAACCCTGTCCAAGACTTCACAATCCTTTGCATCTGGAAAATCCCCACCACTGTCATCATAACCAAACCACAGAAAGTCTTTGGCAAATTAAGCCAATACAGCCTATTAGTAAAAAGATCAGTGCTCTCACATTTGGGAAAATTCCTTTTATATTTTTTTCTATTATTATGACACTCTGTCATTATTGATCTAAAAAGAACAAGGAACATGTGCAAAAGTAAACCACATGCTGTCTCAGCTAGCCAAGAAAATATATACCAGATGGGAGATGATGAGACAAGCCATTAGGCTGTATCAGCTCATCATGGAACAAATGGAGTAAGAAGCCTCAGGGCTTATTTGCTAAACCCACGGTACTGACGACACATGGGATTAAGGTGTCCACCTGCAAAACTCTGTGAAAATACACCCTGTGCTTCCACACAAAGTATAGTCCTGGATTTAAGGTGATTAGAAGTAATAAGACAAGTAGTTTCTTTTCTAAAACAGTTAGTGTTGGGGCATTGTTCACTCAGGACAGTACTAAGATTTGTGTGAGTAAAAATGAAAAAAACAAAACCAAACAAAAGGGTAAGGAAAGCATGGTGAAACCACCCTCCCAGCCTGAGTTAGTAGCCAAGAGATTTGAGTTACTAATGTTCCTCTTTTCAAAGCTGTGCAGCATCTAACATTTTATAGATGTTGGGACTCTCAGTATCCAGTATCAGTATCTTCTGCAAGGACTGTGAAGAGGAGAGACTACTCACAGCCTGAGATCATGCAAAGCAACTCTTTCACCTAGTGTTTGCAGCTTAGCTTAAGCCATCTGACAGGTCATGCTTCTCCTTATTTCTCATAAACCAAAAGGTTACTGACCTCTGTCTTGGCACCCTTAATTGGGTAACACCACCCTAAAATTGATCTAAATCTAACAGACAAAAAACCACACTTTTATCTCATTTCAGATTTTACCTAAAGTAGAGCAAATGTTAAAACCACAATTTTATAGATTTTTGTGGTAAATCCATTTTAAAACATGTTATGCTAATCTGGCAGAGTGTAAACATACAGTTTATTTCTATACTGAGATTTATATAGGACCTATTATAAACTGTCTCCCACTCCTGTAAAAAATAAAACCAACTGTAAAAATCAGCAAAAAAAGTTCACTCAAATGCAAGTTTTGAATATTCAAGTAGTAACTAAAGTGTTACAAAATTCTGATATAAAAGAACAATGACTAATAAAACAGTAAATTTAGTGTATCATTGAAAACTGTTGTACATATTATTTGGGATACTCATAGACATATTCGTGAAACTGCCCTGCTGAGTAATTCCCACTCTTTAGATTTATCATCAATTCTGTGATTCTATGATCATCTTCAAATGACTTGAATATCTAATTTCCTTCCTTTTATTGCAGCATATTTATGAATAAATAGCTGAACCCCATTTATTTCCCAGTAGGAATATTTTTAGTAAGAGACTACCTCGGATTGATGAAAGTAGAATAAAAATAATTTAAATATTTCCTTTTAACCAAGTAATTATTTTTTAGTCTCTTTACTTATTTGAAATAAGCTCTCAGCTAAAATGAGTATACTGAGGGCTGTGTAGGGCTATAACTGGTAAAATAACATCTGAGTCTGAATATTTATCTCTTCCTAGGTAGCTGGCAAGGATTATCCATTTATCCATTTCCAGATTTTCTCTGAATTCCAAGAAATATATGGTAAAGTTGAGAACAAACCTACTGAGAATACAGGCCAGACACCTTATAGGTTAGTGAGCATCAGTACATATGTGAGCCTTTAAAAACAGATCTTAACCACAAATCCTATTTTTCTATATCATCTTCCTTTTACTTCAGTTTTCCAGGTGAAATGAATCTTTTTCTTATTTTAACTTGCATTAGTCTAAGTTCAATTAATTATTAATTTATTTTCAAAAAGCTTCTCAAACTTAATGAAACACAGAAAATTTTATACTGAAGTCAGAAAGCAAAAACAATTTTATTCATCATATTCAGCAAAAGGCTGCTAAGTAAAATTTGGGAGTCACAAATACAAATTGAGAGTAATTTGATAATTGGGAGGAGGTTAAGGAGTCTGCTATGATGATGCAATTTCATACTTAGAGGTGTATTATGTCAGTGGAAGTGCTTCATTATGAGCTGGGGATAAAGTCCTGTCTTATTAACTGAATGTAGGATGATCATCACTTATTTCTGTGTATGGAATTTCATTTGATATTTTCTTTGCTTTGTAGTTTACCATGTAAAACTATTATTCCAAGTACTACACAGTTATTTTTAAAGTTCTGAGAGAAAACTATATAAGGATATATAAATAACTCAATATAAATAACTCTCCCCCTACCTTCTCATCATTTCCATAAAAAATGTAGAGATTCAATTTTAAAATAACCTAAATAGTTAAAGAATATAATATGGTTCTTAATATATCAATAGGATTTTTTAAACTTTTGAAAAAAAAGAAAATACAGGGAGCAATTTTTAAAAAATTATCATAAAACTTGTTCTATATTTTTGAGCTGTGGTTATGTTTCATTCTCTGATGCTGCCATATCAGTCAGTTAAAATAAATTTGTCTAGGAAATTTCAAGTCATGCTTTTCCTAGTAGAAGACCAGGAACCAGGACATTGGTTTGCAGTAGTGTTCTTGCAAGAGGAGCCATCTGAACAGTCTACAGACAGCTGGATCAGAGCTGCTCACTCAAGTTGGCTTTAAAGTCCAAGGAGAGGGACAAACACTTTGAAATCCAAAACAGACAAACAAAATAGGTGAGATAGATCACATTCTGAAAGTGATTCCTCATTTCCACTGACTACAAGGAAACAGGAGAGTGGGTTATTTTATCTTCAGCTATGTGCTTCAAAGACCTGCACACTGAGATAAAGGAATTCCATTCTGATGAGAAAAAGCAGTTAACCACGTTTAAGCCAAACAAGCCCTAGCTCATTTGGTGGCCCAGTATCTTTGTGCTAGGCATTATCTGTAAATCATTTCACAGCATCCCTCCCAGCCTTATCAAAACAGGATTTCAGCCACAAAAAAAGAAAAATAAAAATATTTTTAGTTAACTTGTGCATTTCCAAAAAATGAATCTTAGTGTGTAGGTCTACATTTTTTATGCAATATCTTTTCCATTATTTAAGATATTAGTTTTGTAGGTCTGTTTGTACAATAGCAAAAGATAATCTGAAAATTAGATCAGCCTCAAGTTTCCATATAAAAGAGAAAAGGAAACTAAGACCCCCTTGTAATACCTCCCCTGTGAATAATTTCAGTATCTCCACTGGGATTACATGAAAATACAATGTGCAATGTGGTAGGATTGAATATTCATTTCAAATATAAGCAGCAGAAAAATCAGAAGTATTGATATTACAGCTAGAACTAGTATTTGATTCTGCAAAGCCCATGTAAATCAGGAAAGAGCACACTGTCCAAGGGAGGAAAAGGATTTGGCAACAAGGGAGAAGAAGCTGGAAGAAGAGAAATGCTTTTGTTGCAGTCTGACTGCAGTCATGATAGAAAAAACATAGGAGCATACATCTTACCAGGACTTGCCCATGTCTTGATGTGGAGATGAGCTGAGCTAAAGGGAAGGTGGGAAAATGATTTTTTTTTTTTTTTTAGTTGATTTATGAGTACTCCAGAATGTCTGAGTGACCCAGGCTACACTGGTGGCAAGCAGTGCATCTATAACCCTAAAGCACTTTGAGATAGAGGCATCACTTTGATGAATCATCATTGGTTCATCTCACAAGCTGAAAGCATCTGAAGGCCTGAAAATGTATGATTGCAGTTACCTACTCAAAAAATAACCCGGCTGGATTTAATCAGGAAACCACTGATTATTTAGTCAGAAAGAATCCCAGTGTGGTGGTGTATGTCCCATCCATGGAAAGGTTCAAGGTCTGTTGAACAGGGCTCTGAGCAACTAGGTCTGGATGAAGATGTCCCTGCCTATGATAGGGAGGCAGAACTACAGGACCTTTAAAGATTTCTTTTGTGAGGGAGTGAGTTCAGTGCAGGTTCTTCAGTAAGAAGCTGCAGTTCAAGCTGCAGTTTGAGCTCTGGGATGTGGGAGCCCAAGCCCTAGACAGTGAGCAGCCAACACTTCACACAACAAAGGGCACCTCTGGCCCATCTGAGTGACTGCCCACTCACGGACACAGCAGGAGCTGAGGACTCCTAGGACTCCTCGCTGTCCTGAGGTTGGACTGAGAGGATAAAATCCCAGGGTTTCTTTTCTTCAGGGTGCCGACTCAGAGCCACCAGCTTGAGCTGTTATTTTGTTTAGTTATTCCACCAAGATTGAATTGTTGTAAGGATCTGGACATCTGGAACTCTACTATAGGAAATCTGGGGTTGAGACAGTCAGGAAACCTGCTCTGACTGTGAGTGTGAAATATGTAGCCTCAAAAGGGCCTCTGTTCCAGCTCAGGTGCTACAAGTGTGACTGTCAGAGTGGCTCCTGGATGGTCAGACAGGGGAATTTCCTTAACACGGTCCAGCCCAAATCATTCTATGATTCTGTGATCCAATTTTCATATAAGTATTTTTCCCTAGCTCATTTCTGCTTCAAAGTTCATAATTCAAATATGATTCTTAAGATGGGGACTGACTGAGTCCAAGTTACAGTAAAATGCAATTTCACATCTTGGGCTCACATTTTCTCAAGAGAAAAAGACCTCAATGCTAATCTTAAACTGAAAATCAAACTGTATCCCTTTCTTGCAGTATAACACACTTTTTAAAAACTGTTCAGCCATATTTTTTTGAAAAAAGATGATGATCACATATATAATTCAAACAGGATTTTTAGATATAACTTTCCTGCCCATGTTTTAGTAGGCTTCTTATGGTTCTCATCCTGATTGCAAATTTGTAGATCTGAATAATTTTTAGGTGCTTCCTGAAACTCACTGCTATTACATTCTTTTTTTCCCCTGCTTTTCTTTTATCTTCACATTTAAGTGTATTTCACTCATCCTGAATCTGCCATTGAAAATGTGTCAACTTGAGGAATACTAGACTATAGCAGTAATTGACAGTATTTTTAAAAATCAGTCTAGACTGTATGCAGTAGGTCTCAGAGAAAAGTGCTTGCCTATGATATATGGCTTTTTAACATATTATTCTAAATTACTTCCATCAAGAAATGAAATGGCATTCAGTTCACAAGCATGTGAACAAGATGTAGAATTTCCTTTGACAACATGCTCCTTGTGAGATCAAACTTGTAAAACATCACATCAGATTTAATGTCTAATACATCAACTTATTCCCTGGCTTTGTTTTTTTTCTTAGTTCTAAAGATTTAATGTTGAGAGGATATTTTCCCCAAGTTGACATAAATATTAGAAATCAGAAGAAAATGTGACTTATTCTTCCTACAAGAGTTGTCTCTAAAAGACAGTGCAGCACTTAGAAATAATCAGCCTGCAGAAATGGAGAAGAAAAGGAAGTGGCAGATTCATTAAACAGCTGTTTGCATCTGTCTTTAAAGCAGAAGCAGATTTTAGACAGCTGTATAACAGAGAAATATGCTCTCAAAGAGCAGAAAGGAGTAGTTGCATGCAATACAGCAATAACAGGAATTGTTGCAAATTTTAAAATGAGACAGCACTGTTCAAAGTGACATGGAAATAACAACATTCAGGATTCTGCATTTTTTCCTCCCTTTGATTTCTCAGTTGTCTTTCACTCTGGAGAAATATAACCTAAAAAAAGAAGTGAACATCTGGTTTGATTTCCTTGTTTGCAATAGGGGATCTGCATCAGTCTGGCTTGAGCTGGGCAGTGCTCAGATGAGGAGTGATCTCACCTGTTGCTGCTGTGGAGTTCCTTGCTCTATGAAGCACTTAAGTGCATTTGGTGGCTGGCAGTCATTCTCTCCTCTTTGAAGTAAAGAAGCTTATAAAAAATTAGCCTTGACTTTCATCTTTCTTAGTGCAGGGACAACAATATTTAATATAGCTCTATATTACATAAAATATTTAATATAGTAGACTACATATGTGTATATAATGTGAATATGAATATTTCATATGACTATAAGAAGAGCTGCCTTTCTAACTACAGGCACCTCAGCACTACCATCTTCCCAGGAGGGCCATGACTGTGACTGGCATCTTTATAGCCAATGAAGCAGCAGAGAGTCTTGAGCCTCCCTACCTACACCCCACTTCAGTGGCTATTTATGCAGCCTGTGACAGTCTCTTTTCCCCACTTTTATTTTCTATTGCCAAAGCTTGACCTAGACTCAGAAACAGAATCCGATACTTTTGTTTTAAAGTAAAAATGGATTCCTTGGGGGGGTTTCTTATATCCCTAATGATGAACATTTTTTTGCTCTTTACAAGGGCATATGGCAATAGAAAAAAGAGAAAAAACTTGAAACTGATAGTCGGTTTGGACTAGATATTAGGAAGAAATTCTTCACTGAGTGTGGTGAGACACTGGCATGGGTTGCACAGAGAAGATGTAGTTGACCCTTCCCTGGAAGCATTCACAGCCAGGCTGGAACGTGCTTGGAGCAGCCTGGTCTGATGGAAAGTGTCCCTGTCCACGGCAAGGGGTTGGAACCAGGTGGTCTTTAAGATCTCTTTTAATCCAAACCATTCTTTGATTCTGTGTTGGTGCATATTCCAAACTGGGAGGCCTCACCTTGCTTATTCTTGCTTTTTAAATAGTCTTGAACCAGAAATTACTATGATATCACACTGATATTTCTATGCTGTCCCCATGAATTCAGTCTGATATAAATAACTCTGAATTCACAGTCATGGTTATTATATTCTTCTTGTGTCTCTCCACATAACCTCTTCATTTACACCAATCTGTAGTTCTAGTACCTCGTTTTAAATTTGGATACTTGGTATATCTGGAAAAAAACAACATTTTATTGTGATCATGCTCTGCATTGCATCTTCTATATGGACTTGCAACCATTTTCCACATGAGTGACCTCCAGGTGTCCACTTTTGGTCTGCCATGATAAGAATGAGTGCAGTTGGAATATACCTGTTAAATCTCCTCATCTGTGTGGAGGAAGCAGAGATGTACCTTCCTTCCTTCCTTCCTTCCTTCCTTCCTTCCTTCCTTCCTTCCTTCCTTCCTTCCTTCCTTCCTTCCTTCCTTCC